>VZSZ01004082.1:93009-129392 GCA_013398815.1 Ibidorhyncha struthersii
AAAAAAAAAAAAAAAAAAAGAGATTTGCAAGTAGTCATGACACATATGGCAAAGTCCCTCCAACAAACTCCTCTGGTGTGACACTCTCGTCTAAAAGACTGAAACTGAGTGACTCAGTGTAACTGCAGATGCATCAAACCCACTGTGCCTTTCTTTTTTGGTGTGCACGCTCCCCTGGTATTAAGCAACAGATTCCTTATGGTCAGAAAAACTGTGTCCTTAAATCCTTCCCCACCACTAACGGCAGAAATGGAACAGCAGGCACTGCCAGCCCACTGCTCTCCACCAGTACTGACTGCCCTAATGACAGGGCCTTGCAGGGGTAAGCGTGGGAAATCTGCATGGGCAATATATGAACATGTTGATGTGGCAATTAGGGACATGGTTTAGTGGTGGACTTAGCTGTGTTAGGTTTACGGTTGGACTCTATAATCCTAAAGGTCTTTTCCAATGTAAATGGTTCTATGAAGAATCATAGCCACCATCAGGGAACTAACCAGAGCTCTTTTTCTTGTTCAAGGGACTTTCTGCAGATTGATATGATTACAAGGACCTGAGATCATTTATTTGCCCAGAAGCTGGCAGAAATCCTTCTTCTATTACTTTATTACTTCTGCAGTACTGCAGGATGGCCCTCCTGAGGGAATCCCCTCCAAAGTGGAAAACATGGCTTAGTGGATGCTAATTAAAGAAGTTTTATGTCTTGCACACCACCTTCTGGGAGCTGGAGAAAACAGGTCAAGAGAATGCAGAGGAGATCCATCTTCTACAGGATGGGAGGCCCAGGGGCTTTACCTTTTTCCAAAAGGAAGGTCTTTGATTATTACTTGGACTGTCAAGATGCAGTAACCACTCACTGCTCCTCATTCCTTACAGATGCTAACCAGGTTGCTTGACTTTCTTCTGGAGATGCACTACAAAAAATACTGGGACCAGCTGAGAATGAATGAAGTGGAAATCCTGCAAAGAGACTTGCTCCTTCCACCTGAATGCAGCGGGCCCAGCACACCCTGATGTTAACACCACTGGTCAGGTCAAGAAGAGTCTACTCTGTTGACTTACTAAGTTAAGAGGAGACCATCAAGGGGCCTGATCTTCTGAGATGCATCAGCAGGAAAAAGGTGTTATTTAGTTGATGCGGTGATGGAAACAGTAGTTCAGACACCAAAACACATCAGCAATTCTTTCACTCCATACACCAAAGATGCCCACTACACCATAACCAAGTAACATACATTTAGATACCATTAGTTTCATGGTTAATATGCAAAGATATATCTAAAGATAATCACACAGAAGCCACAGCAGATATCTAATTTAGGGCTCAGCTCAAGGAGGGTGAAAACACCACTAACACTGTGCTTGGACCCTGACATAAAAAGCAGCACTGCTTTTTCCTACCCACAGCTGTAGCTGTTCAAAGGATAGGAGCAAATGATTAGGATCTCTTCAACAGCATTGCCCTTGGGTTCAGATAAAATCCTTGTTCATCCTAATCAAACAAATTAATAAAATGCCAACTTGCCCTAGAGTCCTTCCTTCCCACAGAAGGGGAATTCTTTAGGGCGTTATTCTGCAAGAGAATATTTTTTGATAGGCACAATGATCTGCTCCAGGCCTCTGAAAAAAAGAGCAGCAGGTGTAACTGAAGGATAATGGCTTGCTTAAAGAAAACGTACAAATAGTACTCAGCATTTCAACACTGAGCAGCCTATGAAATTGTAGGGGGTTGTCTTCTATTTTAACCGTCTGACAGCTGTAGAGAAGAAAGACATATTTAATCAATAAAAGCTTTAGACCAAGAACAGAAAGAAAGATACCATCTTTGCTACAGCTAACAACTCATTAAGAGACAGCACTCATTTGCAGAATCACAAGGCACATGGCTACAGGTTCTGCCTCAGACAGGGTCCTCAGGCTGGCTTTCTCTCATCTGCCTTGCCTCCTGCTCCTGGGGAAAAATGAAAAGGACACCCCAGGGACAAGGACACGGCACAGACACCAGCCAGGAAGAGCCAGAAATGATGCAAAAAGGAAATGAGTACAGTAAGGAACACATAGCTTATTTTACATCTGAATTTATCTCATGTCTTCAATTGCACATTTGGATTGTACCTTTACTTGCTTGCCCCAAAAGCCCTCCAAACACCAGTATGCTAGCACCGAGGTGAGGGCACTCAGCAAAATTTAACAGCTTTGCAGAAGCTGTTTTCCAAGTCCAGATCTCTCTGGGAATTTCACATTTGGCAAAGAGCTTGGGCTATTTTCACAAGGGTGCATACTTCAGCTGTTTTAGTCAGCGTGATTATCTGCTTTCTGTTTACCACCATCCTCTGACAGCAGGGTACAAACAATCAGAAGCAGGAAAAGGACACTGACTTAAATGCCTGGCTAGGAAAGAAGGAGGAACATTTTTGTACACCTCTTTACAGCACGTAAGATCTCACTTCAGACCCCACGGAAGTGATAATTCTCTAGGAAGGCTCTCAGTACTAGCAAACAAAGGCTGAAGGAGCCATTATGGTGACATTATCGGGGACACATGAGCAGCACTTCACTTCTGATAAAAACATGAGTAACATTATCCTTTTAAAAAAGAAGTTACAAGAGTTAAGCGGGCTGTACTGGAATTGCTGAGGCTGGTTTGTCTGTAATAACGTTCTTGCAAAACATTTTTTAATTATTTGTAATTCCAAACTGGCCGCAGTTGTATTTTTACTAGCTACAAAAATTAAGAGGTGTTGCCACTTACAGCATCTAACTTTGATCTTAACCACATTAAAGAACTGGGCTCCTTATATAGTTAAAGGTGAGTGGTAGGCTCCCATTTTCAGTGTTCCAGATCGCTCTCTGGAACAGCTTAGCCCTTACCTTTGAATACTGTGGGAGCTTAGGTATTTAAGTTACTCATCCAATATAAATGTCTGAAGTAGATGGAGTGAATACCAATTCCCCTCCACCCAGACCTCCCAAACACAGAGAGAAGACTAAAGAAAAAAAGTGTATCCTGGGCTTTTAGTAATTTCTGATCGTCCAAGACGCCAGGAGACCTCAGCTTACAGGCATTCAACCCGAGTGAAATCATTCATGCTCTCACATGACTCGTTCCTGTTCACAAACCTCTCTACTTACAGATTCAGCCAACAGCATGGAATGTGACTTAACATATAGCTGTTAGCACACAGCATCATAACTGACCATGAAAAGTTTTAGAGACTATACGAATTGATTTTACAGTCCTGGCATCAGCCTGGTGCTCTGAAAAACATATTTCAACAAGTCAGTGGCTCTGAACTGCTGTACCATTGATCTGATGACAGTCAGAGGATATGCACTAAATAGGCTACTCCTAAAATCTCTGCAAGAAGTCACTGTAAGCAATATAAAGATCAAATACAGGAGGGGAAGAGGTCTAAGACTTCTGGAAGTTTAGAAGATCTTTGCAAAAACGGTCAATGGTCCCTCTGAAGTCCTCATGGCCTAGTGAGTAAATAAGCATCTGAAGTGCATCATTACAGAAATTGATTCTTCACGAATAAGGGCTTTAATAGAGTTTTCTCTATTTTGTTCATACTGCCAAAAAGTCCCATACACAGTGAATCCCAAATATCTGAACGGCCCACTACAATAAGTTAAATAATTTTTAGTTCTTAATTTATTTACACAGATGCATGTATTCTCATTTTCAGCACACAGTTTCAACGCGAATGATATTTTACATAGCAAACCTCCGATTCAGAACTCACTTTGGAGGGCCCAGTAGCACAAAAAGCCCAAAACTTATTTACCAAGAATAACTATGTGCTGCCTTACCTAGTTTTAAGAATATCAAAAAAGAATCACGAGAACTAAAAATACTCAATGAAGATAAACCTCACCTAAAGTCACAATAAGCAACATTAAACCCCAAGATGCTTACTACACTCACCTTCCTTCAATGAGCCAGGTGCATTTTGTTTTGTATTTGTAATTTCCAGGCCCATCCGTTACATACCCTGAAGGTCCAGTGAGTCTGTAAACAAAAAATAAAGACAAGCATTACTCTCTGATGGTATTAAACATTCATAAAGAATTTCCTAAATTTAGAAGACTTCATTAGAAATTAGAAATCCATTATTAGATTTTCATTTACTTAAAAGCCACAACAAACAAACAACAATGCAACAAAAAACAATTGGGCAATTGGCATTCTCCCATTAAACATGCTTTCTGATTATTATGCTTAAAGAATGACAGTTGAGAGTGATGGTTTCTCTATCAGATTGATGGTATTGTTTCAAATCAGCACCCTAGGAAAAAAAAAAAAAAAAAGACCTTCCTCCACAAACAAAGACTAATGCCAGACAGCCAGCAAAAGGCATTCCCTAACAGAAAAACTGAAGTTATTCTGAAATTATTTATTTACACAAACTACACAATTCTTGCAAGAAGTTCAGATGCAGTCCATAGCCCATTCTGTATCTGACTCTTCACAAAGTCCTTTACAGCCTTCTGAATGGAAGGCTGATCCCCATAACCCTCTAGTGCAAAGTAAGACCTTAATTCCTCATGTATCAATGGCTGCATAACTCAGGATAACATCAGACAATGGCTGTTCCAGGCATCCCCCACCTTTGGTAGCACGTTCCCATCCCCATGTCATAGAATCATAGAATCATTTTGGTTGGAAGAGACCTTTAAGATCATCAAGTTCAACTGTTAACCTAGTACTGCCAAGTCCACAACTAAACCATGTCCCTCAGCACTATGTCTACCAGTCTTTTAGATACCTCCAGGGATGGTGACTCAGCCACTTCCCTGGGCAGCCTGTTCCAGTGCTTGATAACCCTTGCAGTGAAGAAATTTTTCATAAAACACAATCCAAACATCCCACATTAAATGATCGAAAGGAGCTGAGTGGTCCCCACTGCTGGGACAGTGCTAGGACTGCCCTAGGAATATCCCTTCCCCTCTGCACCTATAAACAGGAGGTGACAACTTGACAGTAGCAAAAGACTCTGGGAAAGGCTGTAAAAGCAGTAAGTACAGTTCGAGTCATTCATCCCAGGATACTCAATGAATGCCAGCACTTAAAACCATTACAAATTCAAGGTGCCACTGAAAGAGAGAAGGGAACAAAGCCAGCAGAGAACTCATTTTTGTCAACATCTGCAAAACATTGTACACTGCAAATTCTAGACAACTGCATTTGTCTAGACACTGCTTGCAGGGATGTCCAAACGAGCAGCAAACCCAGTCTGGAGCTCAGAATGGTGTCTGATGAAAAGTTCACAACAGATTTTAGAACTATGCTTAACCCTCTGTTGTTGAATGAAGAAAACTGATATTCCTCCTCATTACTTGTAATAAGCACGAGTACAGGTACTGGAAAGAGTGAGCAAATCCATGCAAAACCTGCTTTCACATTTCCATTACTCCTACTTGAAATGCAACAATCAAACACATCCACACTGCAGGATAAAATGAAGGTAGCAATCTACTGGCTGCAGCTCTAACTTCTCTCTTCCATAGATTTTAACAGGGTATGTTTTCTTTGAAGACCATGGACAACAGAGAAGATGATCACACTTCATCAAGGCTGAGGGAGACAGAACTAGCAGGAGTTTGGGGCAGCAGATCCGATACATCACTTGGGCTCCCAAAAAACAGGTACTGAGATTCTGCATCTTCTGCTTTAGCACAGAGGCTGGTAGGAGCACGCATGGGCCGAAGACAAAACCAAGAGTCAGACCGTTGGGCTACACGCTCCCATCTCACATGCATTAGTCCAAATATTCCAGATTGGTTTTAACAAACAGCTGAAGTATAGCAGAAACAGCTGAAAATAAATTACCAGGGAAGGATGACATCAAATGGAAGCAGTATTTGAGGATGCCCAAACACCACATCCTGGCAGAGCATATACTGGCACATGAAACAGGGTCCCTACCTAGGGAGGTTATAAACTCTGTCGTCGGCACATGGCTGGAGCAAATCACAGCCTTCTGGCAAAATTAAATCATCCTACTTAAAACACAGTTTCAGTAAAAGAAAAAACATTCTGCAAAATCAAATTTGGCAGAAAAGAAAAGGAAGCAAGATCAGAAGCTCCCCAAACCAGTATCTTGGAACCTTTTGCTGTGCCTTTTCCTAGTGATCTGTTAACGTTATCAATCTCTTTAAAATATTTTGACTTAAGTCAAAATGGTTTTCCAGAATCTTTTCCATAGAGCACTTTTAAGGTTTCTCTCTGATCCAAAGTAAAAAGGCAAAACCCACAGATTTTGAAACCCACCATCCTCTTCCTCCATATGAATTTATTAAAATACTTTTCAACCTCAGAAATTTAGCTTAAGATTATTAAGTCAGTTACTGAAGTTCTGCAGGAGATCTACATTTAAGCAAGTGAAGAAACAACTCTAATTTTCAGGAGCACTGGAAGCATCTGTACCTTCTATGGAGATACAGATAAATGTAGATACAGATGTAGATAAATAAACATACACATATATATTTTAAGGCTTTAACATCTTTGAAAATTCAAACTGCTTATCTTTTGACCAGGAATTTGCAAAAACAGACGCAAATTCCAAGTTGTAGGCAATAACATCTAGACTTTTTGTCTAAAAATTAATCCTTCTGAAGATAGTATCTGTGGAAAAGCTAGGAACCAAACTGTATCAACGCTTCAGCACTGACAGCACTTTGCATGCAACCAAGAGTAAACAGACTCTGGAAACCTGAGCAAGTCTCGCAAGCTAAAAACAACCATATGCAATCTGCCAAGCTCTCAAAAAGACTCTGCTCAGAAAACCCTTTGAACAATTTTCTCTGGAAACAATTACTAAATCATTCACCACAGAAATGCTATCAAGAGGGATGGAAGAAAAAAAAAACAACAAAACAATTCTGTTAGTACTGTAGCCCCAGCCATGTCACATCTCGGGGCGGGGGGGGGGGCNAAAATCAAAACACAGGATTTAGTTTTAAAAAATAAGCAAAGACAAATTTCTTTGATATACTATTAAGTTAAATAGATAAGTATTATCTATCCTGTAGATCTGTAAGTTACTCAGATTCCTTACTAAGCTTTACAAGCTGCTGCCATTAATGAACAAATACAGGATATTAAAAAAAAAAAAAAAAGAAAAAGAAAAAAATCAGACTTTACATCTCTGAAACCAAAAGAAATAGGAACTAAGTTTATATCCCACGTACTGCCTGGCATGGGCAGGGCATCAGCAGATCCACGTTACTCTATAAACACTCACAGACACATGCTCCAAGACAGACAGAAATAAATACTAAGCACTAAAAGCAAACTGAATCTGGAATTTTATCTTTATATTCAACAGAGAAAGCTAAACTGATCTCCCAGCTCTAATTAAAAGAAGCAAACAAAACCCCTTGTCCCTTTCAAGTTGGTCCTGTTTACACTGTATGCGATGGTGCCTTGTTTGGTACTGGTGGGCACTGATAACTAGGACATGTTCTACACGACGTTTTGGCTTCGTCTGTGAACAAAGGCTCAGGAAGGGAATACACAATTAACTCGAGGAGGAAAAACACTACAGGAACAAAGTACTTCAATGCAGGACATTCTCCTAACATACATGGGGGCTATGAACTAGAACTTCTCTCACAACGTACACTAGAAGACTATTACCCTTGGGTAACCTGCTACCAACACCACTGGGCTCTGAGGTCTTCTGCCCTACTAAACACTTCATGCATATTTATAATTTTATTACTCAGATGCACAAATCAGGCTCCATAAAGTACAGAAAGGTATCAATTTACATTTTTCTTTCCTAACTTGGTAGTCCACGATGCTACTCAACAAGAAGCACTTCTGTACTACTTGGGTGTTACATCTACAACTGCAGGGAGCAGCTACTACACCCTAAGAAAACAATAAAGCAAGGTCCTTTAAGTATTCTCTGTAATGCATAAACACACATACAGGCAGGTGGAAAAACATACACAAAGCGTAGGTAAAGCATTTAGCACCTACAAAGTTACAATATTGACTTTAAAACCTCCAGGGTGGAAAAACAATTGCAAGGATCTGTCTACAAAACTCAGATTTAAAAATGAGTATACGTATACTCATGTGCATACACACACTACTTAAGGCTTGTTTCAAACTTTACCAGGTGGTCACAGTGCTATGTATAGCTGGGGAAAATTTTTCACTTTTCATTTTCAAGTGGACTGCAATATTTAAGAATCAAAGGGAAAAAGGGAGTTAGGGAGCTGAATCTACAGCACGTGTATTCAAAGGGCTCCAACCTTGAGCGCTGCCTATTTCAATTTTCTGTAAGACAAAGACAAAAGGGACGCAATTAAAGGGATGAAGATCTCACAAAAGAGAGCCTGCTTCAAAGAGAAATATTTTATGTAAAAGAACTCTGTGTTACACTTACAGCTACTCCCCACAATTTCTCAGAGCCCCTAAAAAGCCCAGCACCAACACAAGAAAATCAGACACCAAGCAATGGCATCTCCTGGGTAAAAAGCCGAATCTCAGTATTTGCCCATACCAGATAAATCCATGTGTTTTTAATAATAACATGAGTAATAGTAGCAGTGTGTATTTTTCAAATACAAATTGGTATACACTGACAAAGTTCCTACAGACACATGAACAGCACAACTAGGCAAAGACTCAAAGATGTTATCTAATTACCATCTAATAAATCTCAAACAATCCTCTTGCTAATAGCTGAGTACAAAATGTCATGAAGTCAAGTGTAGCTTATAACTTAGGACTAAATCATTTTGTGGCACTCACTTCCAAAGGATTGCAACATTAAAGGTACACTATATGCTGGCAACACAGTGTTGAATATATTTATTTTCATCAGAAGAAGTACAAAAGAGAAAATGGAAATTGCCTTTTCTTCATTACTCACGAGAAACGGTAAGCAGGCTAGTTTGGTTTATAAAAGACATTAAACCTTAACCTCTAAGAGGTCATCAGTGGATCTCAAAATCAGTTTGCGTTGCTTTCAGTAAGACTGCAGTGACACCTATAAGGCCACAGAAGACTTATCAGCATATTGTCTGGAGAGTTTTAGCACAGCCTTTCCACTTCAGAAAAAAAAAGGCAAAGAAAAAAAGAAAAGAAAAGAAACACAAAACAAACCCAAACCCCAGTTGCTCATCGTAATTTTGAAGTTGCTAAATCTAGAGACTGATGCAAACTGAGTTTTCCTCCTCTCTCCCCTTTCCTTCCCCAGTGTTGTTGCACTGCCTCAAGCACACCACAATTAAAAGCCATTGTTTCGGGTAAATTTGAAGTTGAAGCCGATAAAGAAAGGGCTGTTACAGCAAATTACAAGAACAATGGCATTCTAGCCTAAATTGATTAACAATTTAGCTTTGTTCATTTTCTCAATAAATGCACTGAGGTTAAAGCATAAATCCTTCTAGGGTTTGCTATAAGCAAATGCCCTAATTTAGAGGCATGGAATAGTGATCAGCAACACAGGCGATGAGAGAAGCAGATAAACAAAATCTATGCACCTATTTCATGGATTTCTAATGTATTACAGCTAAATCCCCTCTTCTACCAGCTAGATGCCACACTACAGGTAGAGCTGGGAAGACATAATTACTTGCCAGGTCTCACACCGATGAAGGTAATGATATTACTGCAAAATCATGTTTGATAAGGACTTAACCTATGCAGCAATAGGTACCTAACCAGAGACCATGAACTACTCTGGGTATATATACAGACTCCCTCCCACGTCCAAAGCCTCCACTGCAACCGAGGTCAGAGAACCCTCAAGATGAGTAAACTCATGCAAAAGTCACTGCTGCCACCATAGTACTGGAAGCATCATATCTGATCATCTTAGCTCTACAACTAAGGGTGCAAAGTCACTGCTGGTTCACCCTAATGCTTTTTCAGTTCCTCCTTCACGGTGCTACCGCACTAGTTCCTCCATCAGCTTGAAGACAGCTCTACCCTGTGGTTTCCAAAACTCTGGGTAAGACCTTCTGGATGGTGCAAGCCTCCTTCTACAAGAAGCAGCTCAGCTCATCATGTCCTCCTTCTCGGGTGGTGGTGGGTTGACACAAGATCTGAAGAAAGGTCCCAACCTCAACAGTTCCAGCAAAGAGCACTCAAGCAATTCCCATCAAGCCACAAGTTGCACAAAGTGCAGGTGAAGATGCCTCCACTAGTTTGCTACAACCCCAGCTGATCTGAACACTCAATTTGGAAAGCAAGAGCTCAGAATTCCCACAATAATGCCATTTATGGCCATACTCTGCAACAGAGAGGCACACAGCCATTAAATCCCTACAAAATCTGATGGCTTTGCAAGCAAAGAGCATCTTCAACCATTCTCACAGCAACGTGCTGCTGTTCCAGTGCCTGCAAGACCATCCTCTGCATTGCCTTCATCAGAGTTTTCCTGCCAGAGAGAATCAGGTATTTCAAGGTCACTCTGCACCTCTATGCCAATCTCACCATGGCAGAGAGATCAGAGAGGAGTGATGATCACCCTCTACGTTTAATAGCTTCTGTTTTCATGCCACTTTCCATGGTACAGTTGAATTGATTCTAAAGAGCTGTCTTGATTCAGAAAAAAAAATCTGAATGACTGACACAGTTAATTTGATATGGGAAACACTGTTTCTTCAAAGGAAGAGATTAGCTTTGCCCTTCTGTGTGAGAGATGTAAAAATATGGAAAGTGATTTCCTGGCTGCTGATCAGAGATAAGGGCAAAGCCTGGTTCGCAGTCTGAGAAAGGACGCTCAGAGAAATTGCAGCAGGTAAAACCTATCACTACGGCCTCTCCTGAGTCACAACCTGCAGCACTGATGCTCGCAAACCTGCTAAATCCTTCTGTGCTCCTGAAAGATACACCTTGATCTCACACTGCTGCGCTCCACAGACAACTGAATGACTGTAGACAGCCTGAGAGAAATCAGATGGCACAAACACTCCTACAATCTTAAAAATCATTAAGTCAACAAGCTAGAAACCAAATATTTTCAAATATTGCCCCTTTCTGGTTGGCCACCAGTATCTCCATCAGGCTCCTGATCTTCACACACTGACGCAGCTCCTGCTCTTCTGCTGTCCCTGAAAACAAACACCACCGAAGTCGCTCTTTTGAGGCTGACTGGTGCTTCTGCCATTATCCCACTGGAGCAGGCAGCTGCTTTCAGCAGCAGCGCTGATCTTGAAACAAGTCCCCTCCTCAGCTTATTTGCTGAGCCACACCTGGAGCTCCTCCCAGTTGCCTCGTTATTCCTTTAAGGTTTAGCTTGCCCAACCAGATCTCCTGCTGGGGAAGGAGAGGAATTTCAAAGACATTTAATCTAAAAATGCATTTCAGCTCCTCTTTATGGTAGAAGCTTGCCTTCTCTCTTACCCTACAAACCCAAAAGTTATAATAATAAGTAAGCAAATAATATCCAGGGAGAAATCGTTTGACAAGACACCAAATTACTCAACACTCAGACAACAGAAACAGTGAAGGAAAAGCTGATTACCCTCCTCCAACCCCATTTTCTCATGTCAGAAGCACTGAAAAAAAAAAACAACCCAACCTGTGCTGGATCCAGAAAGACATCGGCATTTCACCAGTTTCACAATCACTGGTTACAGACACTGCCTTGTAATAATATCTGCGTTTGGATGCAGGAGAAACGCGCTGTAGCTCGACCTGATGTTCTTGCCTTTAAGTTTCACCAGCTATTAAATTCAAACTGAAAATATCCCACATTTAGATTCCTGTCTATGCTCCTATATCTTCATTTCCAGCCCCATCTCAGAGACCACAAAACAGCATTGTTCACTGCACCCCCTCAGCTTTATCTCTGTCAAACCAAACATCCAAGCTGCAGTGTAAATGTAAACATTATTGTGTACCTTGACTACTGCAAATTCTTCCCCCATTCAAATTTACTGGGGAAAGCATAGAATAAAAGATATTGTTATTATTATCACACTGCAGGTGTGTCTTCTTCACACAAGCAGTATTTTCTAAGTGCAGATTTCTGTGGCTTTGTTTTACTATCTCTATATTATCATTGATCTCTGCCTCCATACCACAACAACTCCAATCTTCATTATCAGTCTTTTTTTTTTTTAATTTCAAAACACTTTCCCCAGTGCCTGTATTATATGCAGAACTGTTTCCATGACAAAAGGCCACTTTATGACATCCCCTTGAAGCCCACCTTTATCCAACGCCCATACCTGAGACAACAGCCACACAGATGGTGTACGCTACAACAGTTGTCTATTAAGCTGATCTAACAGTTGCACTATGCTTTCCCCATCTGTTCACAAATCCATTTATTGGATCTTGGCCTAGTTCTTTGAAATAAAGATAATCTAGCTGCAAGTGTTTGTAATGCCGAGAAAAATTTGACTCTCATCCTTCACTGGTGGTCCTGAAACGCTCCTGGACTTCATACCAGGACGTTGTCTGCTTCACACCAGGCAGGAGGAGACGACGGTGCAGAGCAGAAGCAAGTAAAGCTCACACATCATAAACCGTCTAACTTTGCAGCAGAAAAATAAATATATCAGACCCTCTCTTTTCCTTGCACATAATGAATCCTTACAGCCTTTGGCCAAGGACCCTTGCAAACAGTCTTACCCCACACGAATTGCCTCGGCATCACCCAAAACTCAACACCTTACAAGACAAAGTAAGGAGAAAGCACATTATTGCAATCATCAAAGAGAATCATCAAAGACTAATGATGAAAGATCTCCAGAGACAGACCACTGGAAGATCAAAAAAAATTCACTGCATTAGATGATCCAGCCTGAATTCAGGTGATATATAAAACAAACACTATAACCTAAGCTTAAATAAAATTTGTCATCTAGGAAAAAATAATGGTTCTAAATATACTCAGAAGGATTAACAAATCCCATGTCATTTGATTTTTTCTTTTAATCCGTGTCCAAGTTCCAGTTTGCATTTATCAAACGACCTCCAATCAGTAAGTTTTTGTTTCGTTTTCCACAGGGTGGTGAGGGCAGAATCCTTTATTATCTGAACTCATCATCCCACTCGGGAAGGTTACAGTCTCTGTTTTGAAAAACAATGTGCTGCACTATTTAAATTCTCGTTAGAAATTAAAAATATGACAAATCCTATGTGAGATTCTAGTTTAATAATTTCTACTTGTATCTTCCGTATTCATACATGCAAAATTTCCTACTCGTATTAGGTTAAAACTTAATCACTGTAATTTTAACAGAGAAGTGTATACATATTCAGTCTATGCAGAACCTTAAGCAAACTTAACATGTGTATCAACAATTTTTTTTCCAAAATCTTGCAAGCTCAAAGGCTTAATAATCCACAAAAAAATAACATTTTTTACAAATGAGCTATGTTAGACCATTTCAAGACGCAGTTTACCCTTCTGATTCTTTCGTTATTCTGCCCTCTCTTCTGTTTCAAAAGTTAATTGCGATTCACACTCAGTTGCAAATAGCACACGAGGTTTGTTGGATGATTTTTCAGCACTTTCCCAAAATTAGAAACATTCAATTAGTCAAGAATGTATCTTAAGTACATGTACAAGCTTTTAAATTGCAGTACGCCACACCTGTGTACCTTGTAAATAAGGCATTGTAATTAAAATTTTTAAAGCACATGCTCAGAATTGACAGCGACACAAATATTCTCCTCCAGCTGAAGAGCACTTTACTTTGATAAGCTTTCAAGTTACCAGTCCTACATTTAAACTCAGGCAGAAAGTGTTCATTGGTGGGATGTGTGTTGCATTGCGAATGAAGTGGGGTTGAGCTGCCGATTAACCTTCCAGCCAGCAGGAATCGGAAATAAATGGGAGTTTAAGGCCATCCCCACAGAGCAGAGGACCATCATCCTGCTTCACTTTGTTGAGACAGGCAAAACCCCAGGTCTTTACAAAGAAAGGAAAATCAGCAACAGCAATCCCTTGGCCATTTCCAAAGCTACGCATTAAATGGCTGCCCAGTTCTTCCTAACCACTGCACCCCAAAATACTCCACTGGAACCCTCAAGAAGCATGTTTAAAGTCTGTTTTAGCTGGAAACTTGCCTCCTTCCACTACTGCTGATTCCTAGGTTAAATGCAGAGCGCAAGTACCTGGTAGCATCGTTTACAGAAAAGCTCAAGCCAAAGATCAGTCAGTTTCACAGCAAAAAAAGGAAAATGAAAATATTGAGACATCCTAGAAATAAATATCACAGTCTGACCCACTTTCCTAACAGGCATAGAAATAATTCCTTTAATTTCCTGCCTGACATTCAAAATTTTCTAAGCTACTACGTATTAGTGTTACCTGCTGGAAAAATTGTTCCCTTAAAAAAAAAAAAAAAATAAAAAGAAGTCAGAAAACAGCTTGGTATGAAGGTTAACTTCCATTTGGTCCCAACCTGAAAAAAGGATTTTGATGCACGTCCTCAGGTGTAGATCATGAAAATCATAGAATTGTTGAGGTTGGAAGGGACCTTTAAGATCAAAATAATAAAGTATGTCCCAAGATCCAGATATAGTTTTGTGAACCTACAGAATGGCAATCTCTAACATTTTAAAGCAGGTTTCTGGCTGAAGTGACATGGAGAAGGGCATGTAAGGAGCAGGGAATCAATACTCAAAATGGAATCCAGGCTGGAACGTGAGTTTGGGGCAGCGTGGGTTTCTTTACATCGACTTGTGGCTGCAACAGTTTTTACTGAATATTCACAAGAACTTCTACACCCAATAAAATACAAGTGGCAGTTTTTTATTTTGCTTCTTGACACCAGGGACATATCAATGTAGCACCTGACAACTAAGCATCCAAAAACAAACTTAGAGGGAAATATTGTATTTATTGATGAAACAGATTTTCAGATAAGACAGTAAACTTGATAAACATGTTAACAAGGAGGCTGTTCTCAAGGATGCCACTAGTACAAATAATACATCCATAGGAGCCCTCATAAGCATTGAACATTAAATTTAAACTTGAGAGAACAAAACAAATGTGGTCCCCTAGAAATAAAGTGTCTACGTTCCCATCACACAAGGATATACACTGTCTGGCCCAAAAATGTTCTTCTCATGTGTGTTACCTTAAAGAATTAAAGGCACGTAAATATTATTTGGCTTTAAAGAGAAGACAGAGAAAAAAATGATTGAGGGGAGATGGAGAAGTCCACAGCGCACAAGTAATGAAAATAACCCAACTTTTTTGATCAGTAAAATCTTCTAAAATCTGATTAAAATATTCCATTTTGTACCTCATCTCAGTGAATCCTGCTCCCAGACATACTCTCTCCAGCCACATGAACTCTCTTTCCTAATAGCCCCTCCAGCACATACACCTGGAAAGATTATGAACAATCATTCAACGGGGCACCATGACTGCCGGCTCGCAGAGGTGAAGCCAGCTCACCACCAATTCTTGACCAGAGAGTGTAGTTTTGTTGCCATCTCTGTTCCCCTCCCACTGAACTTCTTTCAACACCTGCAGAAGCAACTGGAAATAAGCATCTACCTTCATAACATAAACAACAAACATTTAACTCAAGATTGTCAATATCCAGGAGAAATAAAGATGGGAACAAAAAGCGCTCTGTCGTAATTTCTGATTGTACAGGGACTTCTCATTTCCACGTACATATTGGTACAGAATTATAATCACCTTCTATATACAATTAGTGTAACAGGCCTTCTCCCCTTCCCTTCCATTTCCCAGTTCAAGTCAGCTGTTCCTCTATTCCATGGACCATTGTGCTAAATTCTTAATCACAGAGAGAAAAAAAATTATTTGTAACCCCTTGCAGAAAAGCATGAGCGGTATTTGCCCCAAATGACGCATTTTTAATGAAAGCAATTTCACACCAAGTAGGAAAAAAAAGGAACTAAATATTGAATACTTCAAGTATTTAATCAAGGCAGATGTACACAGCTTCCTTGAGAAGTTCCCCTTTGTTAAGTAGAACAAAACTCAAAAATAAAGAAAAATCCAGATGACTCGAATTTAGGCAGGACTACATTTACATACTAAAAATGCAAAAACCAAGCGCTCGTACAGCTACGTGTTCTCACTCCTCTTGAACTTCTGCACAGCAGTATGCTGGGCTCATCTACACCATACGCCCCCAAACACAGTCACAGTACTGCCAAAACAGGTTACATACCAACATGAAAAAATCTGGCATTAAGATGGTAAACAAGGAAAGAAAAAGAAAAAAAAAAAAAAAAAAAAAAGAGTATAATAAACTCTAAGGCTCCTCAAGAATTAATTTGCTGTCAAAGCACAACTCCAGCACATCTGTATATTAACACCAACCTGTATGTTTGGCTTGGCACCAGAAACACTGATGCTTAAGGTCAGCACAATACCACATGGAGCATAAAAGTCCACCTATGTAAAACCTCCAGTGCCCAGACTTTTATTAGGGGAAGTTAAACAGCTGGCGAAATTCCTCTGAAAGAGTCAACAAATTTGATCAACTTTATGAATGCTCTACAAATCCCTCATTTAGTTGCCACCATAAGGAAATACAGTTTTTGATAACAATGCCGTTAACACCTATGAGATGGGAAGACACCTGCTCCGGTCTACACCCAAATATGGAGCCAGTATTCGCTTCGCAAATGGAGAAAAGGCCAGACTTTACATAGATTTGGTTAAATCATCTTAATCCTGTAAACGAAAATTTTCTGCTGCTGGCACAGATCAGTTTAACCACACTCATCTTCCTCCATCAGCTAGCCTAAGCTTTTCCACTAGCTTCTTGCAAGAATGAAGTAAGTTCACGCCACTCAAACCACCACAATGTTTGTCTAAGAGCCTGAGAAAATAAACCAAATGTGAAAGACATCCAGTAACTCAACAGCTCTGAAGTCAAGGAGGTGAAGAGCTGGAGTGATTTTCAAATACTGGAGCAATTTGGCAGCCTCGATGTGACCAGTAAGTATAAATCCCTCAGGAAAATGGGTGTTTTTAGCCACTATAGACTGCTATGCTTTATTAAATACATCTGCAAAAGAAATTTTACAATCCCTATCAGATATTTCCTAACCCACAGATTCTTGGCTATTAAAACACCATGCCTTGATTCCTTACTGGGATGGAAGAAGCAGCAGCATGAAAACTAACTTAAAAAAAAAACACAAAAAAACAACAGCCTTCCAAAGAATAGAGTTAAGTGCATTTTAATTAAGCAAAGACTATGAGAAACCATTTTATTTTTCGAATAAACATGGAAAATTTGAAAACAATGCACTCACTGGCGCGTCATACAGAATTTATGGTTTGTGTCAATGCAGCCTTAGCAACAGACTCACTACAATATCTTTATAATCCAAGATCTGTTAGCATTTCTTTATACGATAAGTAGCTCTTGAGTGTTTGTCTATGAAATAGCTCAGCGGTGCAGGGAAGGTCACAACCAGCAGCCTACTGATTTCTCAGTTGCGGAGGTGAATATGCATACATGTTTGGTTTGGGGCTTTTTTTCCTCTTTTCTTGTAGTAAGGCAGCATCTAACATACAGCTCTCTTGTTAATCACTACAGAGCAAAGAAATTCTCCCTTAAACAAAAAAAAGATAAAAACCAAAACCCACACCACAAAACAACAAATCCAACAGATGAACTATGCAACGAACGCTGGGGGCAATCAATGCAATTGCAGGTGTCCTTCGAGCACAGGAGGGGCAGAGCCTGCAGCCATCCATGAAAGGGCCAAACTACCCCAGGGAAGGCGTAGCTGCAGAAATCATTGCTTCCATCTCCACGTCTGCCATATGCACCTTTCCCATCGCCTCTGAAATGACTTAGAAAGGAGTTATTCTTGGACAGTAGTGGGAAAAAATGAAATTCCATCTGCTCCCAACAGATTTGTAACAACAAAAACAAAGACGGTGGCTCAACACTGCTTATGCAGTCTTGAAATAACCCCTCACTTCACCACCAAGCTGAGCATGACTTACAGGACACCTCGCAACTAACCATCTCAAAAAAAAAAAAACAAAAAACAAAACAACACACCTCCTTCTTTAGGACTCCATTACCTCAGATTCTTTCCTCAATCCAGTAACATCCATAGGAAAAGCATGTTTGCACTAACAAGGAATTTTGCACCAAATGTTGCTCTGTTCACATTAGTTTAGTACAAAAAACAGGAAAAGATTTTGCCTCATTCCAGTTTCCCAGTTAGCTTCTTACATTTTCATTTAGTTATCTCTATTTATAACTGAGATGACTTAAAACATTATTTACAAGCGAAACAACAACCACCTACCCTTAAGTCCTGTAAGAAAAATTTCATTCCTGCCTCAAAATTGTTGAAACTAAGACATGATACTTTGATATACCCTATCAGGAAGGATTAGGAGAACCACTTATGTGGAGTCCTCGGGAGCAGAAAGCAATAACCCACTTCACGTCGAGTGCTTCCCTCCAGCACGCTCGAACACTACTGCATTGTCTGCCCGGCCGCGCTCTGCATTTGTGGGAAGGATTTCAAGGTGTTTATGTGACTTGTGCATCTACAAGATTGTCTTCTTCTTGACTATACTATTATTCCTGGCCCAAAGCAGCTCTCTGCCCTGCTGTCAGGCTGATGAACGCTCACGGGCATACCGCTGAGGGCAATCTGGGTGTCTTAGTACTCATTTCTGCTATTTAACACCAAACTTCAGGTTATTAAAAGAAGGAAATTTCAAGCTGAATGCTTTCCAAACCTAACCACAGACTTATCAATGCATCATACGGTCAGTAACTTCCTCTTATCTACTGTGCTTTAAATTAATCTGTCAGAGATAATTTATAGAACAAGGAATAAGTAGTGAAGCAATAACAGTAATAAATTCCTCTTTGACACATGAAAAATACAAAGGTATCAGTCACTGGACATAACGGTTTTCAGGAACCATTTTGTTCTTATGCTGAAACTATCTATGCAAAGTTATAAATAAAAACTCAAGCGGCTGGTGTCTTTTTAAGTTCAAAGGTAGACAGACATGTTTAATAGGCATGGTACTTGCAATCACTGCTGATACACCGGAGAAGTTTCACAGTGGACTGTCCAGATTTCTTTTAACTATGGTCTTCAAAAGACTTGCATGCAGTGGTTTCAAAATGTCCAATAACATAAAAACGATGGCTGCACAATCTTTTCTCAGAAATATTAAAATTCACACGTCCAGTTTCAGAGCCCCTGCGAGCATCCCAAGTATCAGGACCACTGAGCACTTGACCGGGTAGGGCTCCTACAGCACTGGTCATGTCAGAACCCTTTTATGCTTCAATACACAGAGCTGCAATCTCAAAAAGCAAACGTGATCCACAGGAAAGCAGAGAGAAAGGTGGTGCCCAGCTCTCAGGAGCGTCACCAGCCAGGATGAGCTCTGGGATGAAGGGGAGCTATCACGGCAGACCACCGCAAGGCCAAGCAGGATGAGGATGGAGACCCAACTTGTTTTTCCCCTTCAGCCCGCCTGCAGAAACAGATGCTTCCTTGCCTGCCAAGAGCTCTGCGGCACTATCTTGAGCTTTTTGCATCTCATTATTTAATTTATTTATTAAAGCCTGATTTGGAAAAAGGGAGCCAAAACTTGCTCAAAGCATTTGGATTTTATTTAGATTAAGCCAGGCTGTTCAAACTGGCTTGTAGTCAAATTGTTCCACTAATTACAATCCCTATTTTAGAGAAAGTGGAAGTATTCGGTTCGATTCTTCAGCTGCATAACTCTTTACTTAGGGGGTGCGTTTGTCACCTCAGCAAGTTTACCAAGCGGAGTTTGAAGCATTCAACAATTCTCGAACCACAGAACGGCATTCCCCAGGAAACAGGTCAATTTAAATTTTAGCTGTACAATTAAAGCACATTAACTGCTCACCATTAGTTAAATATTATAGGTGAGAAAGCAGCAGCTGCCCTAGGTACAGCATGCCCTGGCACTGCCACCCCTTTCAAATGGAGGTTAATGGGCAATAACACCACAAAAGCAGTAAGGATCAGCAGCGTTTAAACCTTTGCCATCAACCACATAACAAATTATATAATGATTTTCTTTTTTACCCCCATCTCCTAAATGACTGTCTGAAAGGGCAGGTATTCTAAAGACAGAAAAAGCCAGAACTGATAAATATTGAATGCTCAGCATTTTTAGGAGCAGGGCCATTAATTTAAAAGCTTAACTTGAGCCACCATTTTCTGCTACATATGGTCAACAGTTTTAACGCAGAATCCAAAAGCGTTTCATGAACAGCAAACATACAAAATCCTTGAAAGCAGACAGGGCTCTTCGGCCAAAGGCAATTATTAAACTAGCCTACCCAACACAGGACAGGACCTTTCACAACAGCCGCTTTTAACATCAGAGAGCAAACAGGGCATTTTTACGGAGTTCGTACAAAATTGGCGAGTTAAACGTAGCACAGTTTTTGCTGTTGCTTCCAAATCCAAATGAATTTAGTTACTATTTGCACGGTAGGTGTACTACCTCAGCGAGACAGAGGATTTCATACTATTAGTGTTGGTTGGCATAATAATCAATAAGTAATTCACATATGGAGAGCGGGTAGTAAAAGTGATAGCTGATTCATTTATGACAGGTTTGGTTCAGAGCTGTCTTTTGCCCATGAACCTCACCGCTGTATAGTGAACTGAAAAGCAGACATTTTCCCATGGCTCTTTGTCCTCTTTTCTCTGGAGAAAAAATTATTTCTACATGAGCAGTGCTGTGACTTGTCAACAAGCATATATTGCTCTGCCAAACAAGCCTTGATACTCCAAAACCTCGTCTGGGCACTAATTTGCTGCAGAGCGTTTAATATCCTGCCTACCCTAGTCACATTTCCACTTTTACCAAACATGGGTACATGGGCAAGAGGAGTATTTTATGAAAGTTTCAGGGTAGTGAAACATTACATAAAGATTATATGTTAGTGCAAAACCATTGCAAGGTTACTAACAACATCATTTCAGAATGGTATTTAAAATAATCATTTTTTGACCCAAAGAGGAAGGTTGCAACAAATGAGAAATTGTTTATGAAAATAAATCTAGGGGGAAAAAGACAGTATTTGCAAATACACCTTACTGAAATTTTACTTAAAAAGCGCAATACGTAATTGGTGTTCCACAGGTTTCACCACTCCTCACCAATAATACCACTTCTGACATGTTTGAATTTTCCAAACCATTACAAACTAAAATGGATGAAATTAATGTTACCATCCTACAAGTGCTTCAGAACATAAACTTTATCATAAGAACAGTGACTACATGTACTGTTGGGTCTGTCACACAAGCAACCAGAACTAGGAGAACACAATTTCCAGCAGAAAGCTGGAAACATAAAACCTTGTACTTCAAAACCCAAACAAACAAAAAAACCCACCAAACAATCCCAAACATTACAACGTTGCAAGCAATGAAAAAAATGGACTTCCTGCAAATTAATTTTACATACAAAGGAGCACCTGAGACCTCTTGTGAGCCCCCTGAAAGGTCAGGCTTCCTCAAAGAGCGGTTTTGGGGTTAACTTCAGCTCTGATGGAAAGCACAGGCAGGAGAGAACACCCAGCCCACTCTGCTGTCAGAAGTTCACCATGCCAAACAATGCTGAATGATAACATAAACACATTATTTTAATTGTTTCCATTTGAGGCCGTTGTTCTATATTAAGCGTGTTACAGGCCTTCATATAACTTTTCACACAGTTAAATTTTAATATAAAAATATTTTTTCCATTTGGAAAAATACTGACCTAATAATGATCAGGAAACAAAATACCTGTATCTGCTCCCAGTCTAAGCTGTCAGCTGGAAACCAACTGGGGGGGGGGGGACACACGACAAAACCCCAAACTTCTAATACAGTTTAATGGGTTTTAAAAGTGAAGACTGCATGACAAAAGGTTCTGCAATTACTGGCTTCCAGTTTGTAACATATCTGCGTAGATGACAGCATCACTGGGTTGTACAGAGAGTGATGCACAGGATCATTGAATGACTGCTGCCGAAGTGAATCATCAAACTCTCCAGATTAAACGTCAGGACTTACTTCTTTTTATAAAAAAAAAAAAAAAACACACCATTATTTGTTCCATTTTTCCAAATCACAAGATGAGTTACATGCTTGGCAAAGTGCACCTTCAGTAACTGAAATAATAGTTTATGTTTAGCACCCGTGAAGCACTGTTGAATGAATACTACCTGTTTCTTATGCTGATATGAAAGAGCAAGAGCATTTGCTAACCAATAGATGCAAAGAACTTAAGCATAAATGACAATCAGACCCCCTAAAAATAAGAGCAGAATCCTCTTTGCTAACAGGTGATTAAAAGAAAAGGCATCTGATCGGAGGGTGATGATATTACCCAGGAGATGCTCTTATCAGTGCTTTGAACCATAATATCATTTTCCCTCCTTCTCCTCACCGCCTTTTTACTTTGTCTTTGGAAATGCATCATGCTGACAAATAACAACCATTCAAAGACCAATTACTGTTTCTGGGTCTTTTTTGTATAACTTCATTTTTCTGTACATCACCGCAAGCGTAACACCGCATTGCACAATGCTGTTTCATCCCCATTCTGTCATTTTATTCACCCTGCTTTTCCAGGATGATCGTGTGATCTCTGTACCCAGGCTCCCCAATGACGTTGTAGGTGATGTAATCAGTGCGCATCTGTGCACTCTACCCAGGTCATGAATGCAAGTATTAAATCAGGTTCCAGCTCCAACTTCCGACCAAACAAATACTCCCCTTCTAAACTCCACCTGTTTAACACCTCATCACCTGCTGCCCTTCGATACCTATCATTTGAGAGGGAGCCTGATCAATTTTATGTGAATAGAAATGGCAGAATGGAAGATAAACTTGGTTGTCAGCTTAGTCCAGTTTTCCTGGCTACCACACCAAAGGTGAGAAGTTCTCTGTATGCCACATAGTGTAGTCCAGCTTCCCTGTTTCAATAATACTCTGGGTGACATTGCATCAAATGGGCTTCCGAAGTCCAGACAGCATTTATCTGTTACAGGTGCCTTCATCCTAAACAACGCTTAAAAACCAACCCCCCCACACATATATCATTAGCACTCTCGTAAAAGATATATTTTGTTTAAAATAGCATCACTTACAAATGGCAAACCTATCTGGCAATTTCTGTCTGCCTCCAATCATTCTTTCTTTTAACGTACTCTAAACTCCTGTTTGCTCTCAAGGGCAGATTAATGGGTCTGTAGATATACAGATCATCTTTCGCACAACTTTTTTTTTTTTTTAAATAGACACTGCATATCACTATTTCACAGTCCAAAGACTCAACTGTTGTTACTTTCTGTGACCAGCTCTTCACCCTCACTATTTTTAAAAATGCTCTTAAAAGATTATGAGTACACCTGCCCAAGGGCAAAATTCAATCACATGGAGAAAGATTTTTAAAAGTGAATTAAGGATATAGAGAATATAACACAACTTCTGAAAAATATAACCAAAGCATTAAGATAAACGAGTAGTAATGAAAGAGGCAGAAAATTTGATTTGAACTAGTGAACGTGAATCTCATCGGTACAAATAATCAAGGCGATGCACAACATGGACTATTTTAGGGGGAACACAATCCAAATGTTATGACTAGGACTCCTACATACTCCCTCAGTACAAATAAGTAATACGATATGTATCCACATCTACCACGTTCTCATTTGCAGCACTCAGGATGAGCTCTGCAGTTTAACAGTCTGCCTGGGAAAGGACTCTGCATTCTCCAAAACAGTGGTGTGCAAAACAGCTCTCAGACCAGTTTTAGATTGACAGCTGAGACTCTGATTTGCATCAAAAGTCGGACAACACCCCAGCCTCCCTCTACAAGGGCTGCAAAGTACCTACTTGTACTGAATCAATTAGGCATCAAAGCAGTTAACCAGTTCATAAATCAATTCTGTAATCCTGTCCTGCATTAATTCTCTTGGAGAGGGAAGTGCACTACACCCTTCTGAATTGAAACGTCATTGAAAACACAGGGAAGATGTCAAGGTACAAAGCACGATGGGGGGGGATGGGGGAGAATGGGGGGCATGACACGACACAACACCAAAAAAAAACACCACACACACAAAAAAAAAACAAAAACAAACAAACAAACAACAACAAAAAAAACAGACCATGTGATGGACAGAGATTTCCTTTCCCCATCTTCAACCCTGTTGAAATTTCCTGCCATGAGTTTGCTGTCCGTACCACCAGGAAGCAAAGACAGCAGAAGCAGAGAAGCACGCTGTACTCTGGCTTCATCCGCACGTGCTAAGCTCCCACAGAAATATTTCTGAAGATGAGCTGGAATAAGGTTGAAGGTGGCATATTGACATCATCTAACTTCAGTCACCTAAAATACTCAGTGCTTGTATTAGCGTGTTCATCTCTCATACCGTCCACGGATAGCGTTCCTCAAAAGACAACTCATAACATTTTACTTACATTTTTAGATCCCAAGCAGGGTTAAATTTCACAATACAACACATAAGAAGTTTGCGTTTAATTTGCAGTACATGTAAGTGAATGTCTGAAACAGTATCCGTGCCAGCAAATGTGTCTTTTAGATATTTTATTATATAATCTATAAAGGTCTTTGCTAACAAGATTAGGATGAGATTAAATATATAATGTGAAATGTATTATGTATCAAAACTACTTTGGACAAACTATTTCACATTGCTGACCTGGTCTTCTTTCTTCCTTAGCTCCAACACTTAAACAGGTTATTATACATTAGT
Organism: Ibidorhyncha struthersii; assembly: GCA_013398815.1. Lineage (NCBI taxonomy): Eukaryota > Metazoa > Chordata > Aves > Charadriiformes > Charadriidae > Ibidorhyncha > Ibidorhyncha struthersii. The sequence goes on from VZSZ01004082.1 coordinate 117,748, forward strand.
GAACTGCACCGTAATTATTTTAATTCCACACCTAGGTAATTGTACAGCTTTACCTACACAAATGTTTTACACATAAGATGCACCCGAGGTAACTGCCAAAAGACAACCATCTCAACAACATTGAGGAAGTTACTATTACTACTATTTTCACTCCGTGCAGAGGCTACAGCAACACAAGACTAATTAGGGCCAAATTTTCCAAGAGTTTGTTTTTAAAGACTTTGTCTATATATTCAAGAGCTAATAATGAACATGTACAACTAAGGGGAAAAGCTTGTAAAAAGACTCTTAGCTACAGAGTGATTTCCACTGTCATTAGCAGAAAGCAGAATCTCTGTCAAAATGCCAAACAGTCACTGTAGATATATACATGTGTGCATATATATATATATTTAACCCCATTAAAATTATAGCTATCAGGGGTTTTTTATTTAATTGGAGATTAAAGGGAAAGCAACTTGTGCCAAGTCACAGTCCTGACCTGTGGTAAATCTTTAGCCCATGACAAGCACAGACTCCCGAAGGGCTTCTGACACTCAGTTTGTTCATTAGGCACAGCACCTTGCACTACTCATATCACATGTGTACATTAGGAGAACTTAAGTCTCCACAATACCTTCTGACATCAAAATGAGTGGCTTTTTTTTCTTCAGATATGTCAAAGATACCACAGAAACCATCCACAGCAGTTTATCTCCTCCAGTATTGATGGATAGTGGCCTTCATCCAGCTACTCTTAATTTTTCTATGTGAATTTGTTGCCTCTGGCCACATCATTCACAAAACCTTTATGCTACAAGATGCTACAGGAATCAGCAATTCCAGTTGTGTCTATAGCATCCTATAATTCTTCCCGAACCTGAACAGTAAGATTTCCTTCAGTGGATGACAGGAGATCACTTATTTACTGACTTCGCTGCAGAAAAGCAAGACAGCCTTGATGCCCAAAGCGGATCTTGCAAAGCCTAGCCACGAAGTGCTCAGGCTTTTGCAAATTTGCTCATGTCCATGAATCCATCATAATTTTAAATCAATAAGAAACTTATAAAAAAATAAAGTGTAAACAGAAATCAACAGACACATACACAGTTGTCTCCTACAGGATTTTTTCTTCAAATCCACAGGTAAAAGCAAGGAATCCCTTTGTAAGAGCTGTTTTCTCCTGTTCTCCAGCCTCGACAGAGGAAAAAGTAAATCTCTTTCAGGTAATGCTACGGAATCAGGGTCTACAGAGGAGAGGGGGAAGGTTACTCCGTACAACCATTTCCAAAGTGTAGTGTGTCTGCAAAGCAACAGGGAAGAATGTCTTTCCCTCCTCTCCACACACAGTGTAACAAGAAGCTCTTCAAATCCTTCTTCAAGAGATCACAGAAACACAGCTGCTTCCTAGAAGGCTATATAAAGCCCACATGTAGAGAAAGGTCTAGGGACTGAGGAGGAACACAAAGGTTAGAAGAAGACGGGAATGGCAGAAGTATTTGGATCACAGAAGTTGTGCACACCCTGAGCCTCATGGCACAGCCTATGTTTTTAGTCCAGTGGCTATGTTTTTACCCCAGAACAACACGCATCAAGTTACATCAATCTACAAAAAAGGGACCCCCCCCCCCCCTCCATCTTCCCTGAGAGAGCTTCCAGCGCAGCCATAGTGACTTGCTCTGGAGGATGCTCCTTGTTCTCCACCACAGCAGGTCTGTGGGCCAGCAGTCCACCTCCTACTAGATCTCACCAGCTTTGGTGAACCTCGTGGTAAAATACAGCTCACCACATTTCACTGCTTGAGAAGGCCTGGTATTTTATAGGGTAAGCCACTATACCTTCATTTCTGCATTCATGTTTCACCATGCTTCTGTCCTAGCTGCCTTGAGATGCTGAAAGATCTGTGGGTTTTAGGAAGCTGGGAGTACAGCAAAGGATGTCTTCTCCACCACAATGTCTCATCTCATGCATACTCTCATACGTACATATCTCGTACTGAAAACAAGCAGAACTCAGGCACAAAAGATACTCTGATGCCTTGACCAGCTTTGATCAGATATCACGATTTTCATACAGTGATTTTTTTTTCTTTTAATTCCACGTGACAAATTCCTGTCAGCACTGAATAGAGAAATTAAGATCACATTTAAACTTCATCACTTTTAACATACGATATCCTTTTTTCATAAGCCTCAGTGAAGATGATTTAGGCATATTTATAGTAACATTAACCATATTTCTTCTGTAGGACAGTATTATTCTCAGAATAGACAAGTTGGATACCAGTTGCCATGCAAAACTGCCATTAAAGTATGGCTTCTAAACCCCCAAATTCCTATGTAAATAGCGTCATCATCAGAACATCTTTGAAACGAATACATAACTTGTCCTTGTTTCATAGGTAGGGAAACTGAATCAAGAAGATTAGATGATGAACTGTATTTCTGTTTCATTCCTAAGTTGCGTGGTCATTTAATCTCAAGGGAATTGCACCCTGTGAATGTTATGGCTACACCCCAAACTTTTTTGAAGTAAAACACAGATAACCTGACACAGTGGTACTTAAGAGTTTTGGCAGAACTGAAGAGGGGGAAACAAAAAAAAAAGTAACGCTGGCTGTGATACCATCCTTTTCTTTCAGGAGATGCTCCCACAACTTACAGCAGTATAAAACCTGAGTACCTTTGCTTAAAAAGACAATACCAGGAAATGTGGACAAAGAAGAAAAGCTGCTCTCTACCTTTAAGCTACCAGAACACATTGCACCTCTTTCCCAGCTAGCATTAAGCAAGGGGAACCCACATTTCCTTATTCGTAAGCCTTGTTACAGCTTACAGTGACCAAAGCCCTGCAGAGATTGCAGTCTGTGCAGCCATCCCCCATGCCTCAACCCCCAGGCTGGCACAAGCACACCCTGTCACAGCTCTCCCTCTCCCGTTTCCCTCTGCTCAAACCCCGAGTTCCCATACCGCCGTGTCTGCCGACCAAGGGATGTGCGCAGCCACCCAGTGATGGGGCTCAAAAGCAGAACCAGAGAACAGAAACCAACCTGCTTTGGTCTCAACTTCAGAGAGAAGAAGAAATGACTTGCACATTTTATAAAACCAAACAGTGTGCCAATCTTGGGCAGTTCTTAATTTATTCATTCCCTTCGCCTTTTCAGGAGTGAAGTCCCCTCACACCCTTTTTATTCTTCCTTAGGTGCTGTTAGAAAAGTTACAGCCTATAAAGTCACTACAGATTTTCCAGCTGGATCACATGTTCCTGTTTTCCATCAGAAATCCGAATCCCTATCCTTTCACATTCAAACACCAAGCCTGCATAGAAATTGTTATTATGCCATTCACATTCGGGGAATTATGCATGTATTGAGACAACATTTGCCTGCTGTCCCAGAAATCTTCAACAGTTCAGGTTACTGAGAATAGCTGCAAATGATCTAAAAACTACTATTTTAATAATATTATGTTCTACATAGCTCCAAGTTTTCTTTGGGCTCATCATATAGATTCAAATAAAACAAGTTAATAGAATATCAGTGATATCCACAAGGGAAGAAAAAGAAAAAAAAAAAATGTTTCCAGCAACTTTAGAATGGATGTTTCAGAAAAAAAAATGTGCATAGGCGGGAAGTCAAGTTCTGTTTTTGACTTTGAACCACTTCAACACCTCCTCAAAGTGATTCATACTCCGAAAGTTGAATGAGGGCATATTTAAATACCCATTACCATTCCCAAAATGAAAAACATTGACTTTAAAGAATCACTGCAACCTGGGCTTGTGAGAAACAGACGCTGACTGACCCAAATTTAAAGATCTGCCTGTTATGTGTTTGAATGCAATAAATCAATAAGTTAACAAAAGCGCACTAACACACTGTCAAGCAAGCAGGCAGCAACTATAAATAAATGCATCTGGAAACAGAGTGTATCTTGTACAACAATAAATTTAGTTCCAAATTTTTCAACAAAAATAAAAGCTCCTGACCTTACAATTATGCCTGTTCCTAATCTCCATTTGAAAAAAAATAAAAATCACAGAACCATCAGTGACCTCAAAAGTAATTACTTCCCAATATATTATTTCAAATTCAATACTTTTCTTCCAGCCGACCAGCAACTTCAATGTCTGCTCACAATTCGGATACAGTAGAATATTTTTTCCCAGCAGCATGGAAGTCCTTGATGGGAAATAACAGAGGAGTTTTCCCTGAGTATTTTCTTGTAACACTGCCCTGCGCAGTCAGCATTTCAGCCCCATACTGCTTTTCATCTCAGGTCTTGCAATGGCTAGAAATCTTTTTCTTGGCATCACCTTTGCTGATTCCACCCAAGATCAAAGTATGTAACAAAGGCAGACATTGGAGATACTAAGCTCTGAAATCACTATAAAATTCATGTGACACTCTCCCCTCTGCATTAATAGGGTATCAGTCGTGTGAATTAATCATTAAACAGGCAGGTGCACAACTGTGGCAGGAAACGTGCTGCACATTCCTACAAAAAACCTTCACAAAGCCATCTTGAAAAGTTTATTTTAGAAGAACTCAAACACGTTCTCAATGGTAACAAGCAATGAAATTCAAAAATTGTGTACAGGTTGAACCTCAATCATAGATTTTCTCCAGATAAGGCAATTGCATTCAAAATATCTGGCAACAGTGCCACAATACCAACACTTAGAGCATTTCAGAACTGTGAAAGGAAGGATATAATGACACATGCACAAAGACACTGGGGGGAAAAACAAAAACCACTCAATACACAGCTATACATTATACCAGCAGCAACTCACCAAAGCTAAATCCACTGGAGGTGTCTTTTTTTTTTTTTCATAGCAATACTAATGACTGAAAAGCAGCAGGGATGAAAACTACCACAGCTTTAAAAGCAGAGTAATTGAAGACACAGTTATTCTTTCACTTCACAATGAAATAATATTAAATCCAACCTAAATTTTCTGAATGGAAAAATAGTTCTCACCTTCTGTATCTGAGCTCATAAAAGGAGTTTACAAAAAATGCTAATTCATCTGTGCCAAGCTTCTTATACTTTGAGTAGACAAGCACCACCTTGGAGACAGATATTAAATTTTCATGCAATACAAACACTAATAAGAAAGTCTTCAAAAGGGTGTTTTCCTTATGTAGCCTTCCTTATTTTGTGTCCTTTCAGATTACAGAAACTAGGAAAGAGAAAAACCAAGGTTTCCAAAAAAACAGGAAATAGAAAGAGAAGACAAATAATAGAAAAACTGGGATTTTCACAGCTGCGCTCATATATCCTGCATTAGTCTCTACAGAAAGCTGAGTGGCACTGGCTAATAGTAAAAGACATCACAGGTAATTTTCATCCATAACAGGACACGAAACACTCTACCTACACACAGCTACAACCCCTATTTTAATTCTTACAACATGCAAGAAGCAGCACATCTGAGGTGCATGTTGTGTACAGCAACACTATTTCTTCTGCGGCTATGAGCTCAGCAGGCATGGCAGGGGAAAAAAGGTAGTTTACGCTTTGGGAAACCCTTGGACCATCTCCGCTACCATGATCTCCCTTAAACCAGCTCAATTCCACTTCTGCATTTTCAGAGAACTGAAAATTCTGAATCTGACAACACTGCAGGAACCCCCTTTTACCAAATTAAGCCACTACCAGGAACGTTAACTAGATCCTGGGGCATCCTAGAAGTAGTTCATACAATCTGATTTAGAGATCAGTGGCCCCCTTTTAGGAGGAATATTGTTCAGCCAATCAGTAAAACATTTACATTCTTCTTTGTCACATGGGATGCACTAAGGCTATTATCAGCGAAAAATACTGAGTCCTTTTTCTTTAAAACATTATTCTAAAAATCCCCCACTATTCTGATGTACCAAGTTTAGCTCATCAGATTTTCACATGAAGACTGTTCAGTGGGCAATTAAGGTCTCCTACCATCCCTAACGATTTCACAACTTCACCATCAGGATGGAGCCCTTCTGTTTCGAGAATCCCAAGGATTTCAGGTTCTACAAGCCAAAACCATGCCCTGAATTGCACACATGCAGCACATCCATCGAAACCCTTGCAGCAACCTGTGTCTCTATTAAATAAATATTTATTTTAAGCAAAGGGAGGGAAGGACATTAGTGACAGTCTCAAGTAGACTCTAGAGGAAACCCATGTGGATCAGCCACAAAGCAAGGGAACGAAATCAGAAAACAAAAAGCAAACATAATTATTGCTTCAGTATTTCAGTGACTAAATGAGTATTTCATTCAAAGCTATGCACAAAAGCAAATTATCATCTCTGTTCTGTGCTGCAAAATCGATTATCAAATTTTCCAGCCCTGCTTTCAAGACACTGCAGTGGTTACACAGGCAGATGTTAGCACATGGCTATACAAGAACAAAGTACTGTAATAAAATTGTTGCAGTCTTTCTTACGGGGAATTCCAGTTTGCAGTGGCTCACTCCTCCACCAAAACCACTTTACCCACAAAATCACATAATTCTCAATCCCATCTTCTCCATTTTTTACTGTGTCTTTTCACTATGCTTTAGTAGATGCGATTTAAAGAGCTTCTAAAGAACTAATTGCTGACAACATTTTGAGTGCAGAAAAAAAAAAAAGAGCAAAGCTCTACCAGATCAAGAAACTAATGCCAAGCATTGTCCTTGGAACTTCAAGTTGGAAAAAAATTCTTCAAGGAAACTGTCTGTTTAAGAAAAAAGCACCCAAGGGTATCATAAATTAATGCAACGCTACAACAGTTTGGTCAGCAGCAGTATTATCTCAATATATAGAGGATTTTCAGCATGGATCTTCACAGACACGTTAGGCGCAGTAAGCTCATGGCTTTAAATCTGATTGCTCACAAAAGCTTCAGAGGAACAAGCCAGGAAAGTGAAATCCATCATATGCATTCCAAATGTTATTTAACTTTATCAGGATGCATGATAAAAGCATTGCTGGCCCTCGTTCTTTTGAAAGCTTAAGAAAGAAAAATGCCATTTCTGTGAAAACAGTGCTAACCTCAGTCATTTGTTGATAATTCAATAATACATTTATGTTAAATGTAAATTGACTAAGATGGTAACTAACACCCAGTTGGACATGAGCTTATTTTGGATCCATAATGAAAGAAGCAACTGAGACTGTGAAATAATGGAAAAATCCAGTGCCATGTCAGACAACTTCTGCTAAAGTGACTCAGGCAGCTATTCTCTGATACTCAAACAGACATAGAGAAATGAGACAGAAATGTCTTTCCTGTTGACCACTGCAGAAAAGGAGGCATTTGCAATCAAATCTGAGGCAGTGATACGTTCCTGGAATTGACAGGCAGAGGAACGTTATCCTCTATCTGCACCATTCCCGGAGGTCTCAACGCTCAGACATGCTTAGCAGAAAGACAGCAGGTGGATGCTACTTACTCCTTTCCCTCACAGGTTGAAACCATGAGTTGTTCAATAATTCCAATAACTAATGCTCCAACAGTGAAGACTTTGATGTGCATGAAGCAGAGATGACAGGAAGGATTTAATGCGCACTGCACTGTCTTACTGTTCTGAATTTTCTGCTATCGACTCCTTGCTATGAAGCAGACTGAAATGTAATGATAAGAAATGAGCTTATTGCAAACATTAACAAAACCTCGTGCAAGTCAAATATTTATGCTGGCCGTTCAGTGCAAGGCAAAAAGTGTAGAACATCTCAGATATTTCAAAAATACTGTGTTATTTCACAGATGAATTTTTGGTCTTAAAACAGCCCTAGTAAAACATCAGACTGTCCAATAAAACAGTGAGAGTAACAATAAAACAGTGAAAATTGGGATGAAATATTAGTCACGTTTCTCTCTCAGTGAACAGACTATTTAAATATGTGTATAGATAGACATAGACATGCATATGTAGCCAGATACACACACACACCTCCTAGCAAAATCATAAACCCAGCGTTGGAAATAATGCCTCCAAGAAATAAATGAAAGCATATAAAGATTCTTTTTTTCCCCCCAGTGTATTCTTTAAAATTGATAATGCTTAAATATTTCCTACTTGAATAGCTTATTATTGCATTGCCAGTGCACAACATTTGAGCAAGCCTTTCACACAGCAACATGGAAGGGAAAATCATTTTAAAGCACAATAATGTACTAATGAAAAGAGAGAAACAGAATGGGGATCAGGCACAAATGCAGCACCCAAATCTAATTTAAGCACTTAAACTGATTTGATTCAAATTGTCAACATCCTTAGATATATTAAGTAGTTGTCTGACTTTCCTAAAAGCTGCATCAGGTAGCTTTTTAAGACAATGGTTTTGTGTAGTAGCTTTTGACTAAAAGTTCCCATTTATTTAAAAATGAGAACTATGACAGTTCTTCGTCAGTTAGCAACTTGGCTTATGATTTACCCAAATCTTCTAGAGATAAAAATTCCTCTTCACTGTAATATTCTTTGGACAAGGACTCTGTATTACCACCAGCTCCTTAATAATGTTCAATCAGCCGCCCATAACTGCCTCCATTAAATTAATAGAAAGGTAGTTTAAAAGATACACTCTGGGTTTTTTTTTCCTCCAACTGTCATGTTGCATTGCTAAGCACTGCTTAGCATTTTCAATCTCCCACCTCAAAAAAGTATTACCATGAAAGGAGAAGCAATGCCTTTACACACAAACGCCAGTTTTCTGCAATCATTTGTTATTTCATTATATACTCAAAATAAAGTCTGTTCATTTTTTCAGCTACAATCATGCATCAAATCACCCATGAATGTGCCTATATACACAATTCGCATACAATTACTTTTCCAGAAGCCCAAGCACTATCCTGAATTTGTTAATCAAATCCTCTACAATCGCTGACCAATAAATCTATGTGAAAGAGTGGTCATTTCTTAACCCGTGCTTCACCTCCCTTGGCAGTCCTTGTCTGTCTGCTCATCAACCAGCCGGCTGAAACAACTCAATTCAAGCAGGACAAGAGGTTGTGTCACTGAGCTACAGAAAGTGCTTTGAAGAGACTGTGGTCTCAAAGCTTGCAGCATCCTTTTGACTGTACAACACCAAATGCTGGGCAAGTTCACGCTCACATTTGGTGCTCCTGAGCTCCCACTTCTTGAAAATATTATCTCCAGCGCGCTGCTGCAGCTCTGTGACTGGCAGACATCTCATCCCTCCCAGCAGACAGCTTCACAGCAGTAGTCCTCTCCTGCCCAGACTACGGCAGCTTGAAGCCACTGGCCTACAGCAGACTTCAGCCAGCACAGGATCCCACTGGAGGTTTTTACAGAAATAGAAAACACAAGCGCATCAGGCACGTCCTGTATTTTCTACTTCAGCTTCCCATAAAACCAAGATCTTAGTCTTTATCTTTGAAGAACTCAAGTGGCTGGTTCCATATCTTAAAAAAATGAAGTCACCTGAAGTCCTTCGTAACTCAGTCTTCTACCCCCACCAAGAGCATCACTGACCTGTGCAGAGGTCAGGGTTTTCTCAGAAGCCACTCCTACAACTAAGAACAATCACCAATGAAACCACATGCAGGTACGCTTCTGCTACGCCTCTTTCTTTTCAAGAAGTCACAGCATACTACACATCCTTAAAAAACACACACACATCAGCACTGGAACAGTAACGCACTGCATATCATCTCTCCTTTCGCAGTTTGGGTGAAACCAAAAAGAAAATGGTCCACCCCAGGTTGGTTACCTGTATTTCTAACTGCAGTCTAAATAAACAAAGTTTTCCAATGAAGAAGGCAGCTAGAATATTAGCCGACCGCAACACGAAGCTATGATGTTCGTTCTTCACTGCTAACACAGGAAGATGTGAGGGATTAGTAGGTCAGTGAAGCACAAGCTGTATCATGACAACCCCAGTGTTCAACATAAACAAAAAAGTCAAGGCCGCAAATATAGTCATCATATACATCTAGATAAGGACAGGAACATTAACATGCCAAATTTAATTACATGTCTCAGTCTAGCAGATAAGCATGTGGAATATGCCACACTTACAAAATAATTTTCACCTGCCCTTCTACTTCCCGTTTGTACCTGTAGCATCTAGTAACACTCATCAAGCCTTCTAAGGCGAAGCTCTTGACAACCAGGCACCAAAAAAAAAACAAACCCTGCAACGCCATTTCTGACAGGAGACAGAGTCAACTCCAGGCATGTTGAAGTTGTGACTGCAAAGCTCTAAACACTGCTAAAAAACACTCGTTTGCACTTTTCTCAGAGCTCAAAGTTTAAAAACATTACCAGAAACTTCAACTCACTAATAAATAAACAAACAGCTAAATAAAACATGTAGAGAGAAAAACATGTATTATACAGTGGATATATACCAATTCTATCTTACTCAGCAGCACCAGTTTTGCCACTGAGAAGAGCTGTCTTTATTCAAATCTAGTCCCCTTAGAATGACCAATATCCTAAACCACCTGAGAAAAGTTACAGGTAAGTGGCTATTTCACAATGCTTTCTCTCAACTAGAGGACAATGCTTATCATGACAGTGGCAAAAAAAAAAAAAAACAAACAATAAAAAGGAAGTTTTCAACTTCCAGGGCTTGCCTAGCCAGGCATCATTCCCACTTAAAACTCCTTTCGAATTAGCCGCATCACACACCCATCTACAAACTGTCAAAAAATACAAATAAAAAATAGAAACCTCAACTCCTAAAGCACACAAAATGTTTTTCTTCCTCGGCTTATTCAGACAGCTCCCCCTTCCCCCAAATCTACAGCAAGCATCATCGAAGTGTGGTGGGTACTCTCCGTAAGGAGCTCCCCAAGAAAGCAATCGGTGCTTAGAATAATCACCCTTTTTTCATTTCCTTCTTTTCCAGGAACCAGCTCTGCCCGGGAAATTCACCTAAAGCACACAGACACACACACTCGCTCTCTCGCTGCTACAACTGATAAAAACCAAAGCAGGTAACCATCTTACAGAAAGCCCTTCCACTGAAACATAAGTTTATACAGAGAAGCCAAGGTGCATTTCCAGCGTATTCCCATGAAGATTTCCAATTTCTTATCCTATGGGATAGACTTCAGACACACAATGCAACTGAGTATATTCATCATCACCAGAACTGGACTCGGCACTGCAGGCAACGCATTTTCCAGTATCGCACAGCCCAAAGATCGCCTTCCTCCTGCGCAGATACCCCTCGCCCCTGCACACACACATATGCGCATGGCCTGGACAAGCGTAGAGCTGGGAGGTCTCCATCCCCCTGCCTAGAACCACCCTTTAGTGTTTTTTTCTCAAAAAAAAAATTACTCTTTCCCAGAGGCAGCACCTTCCCACCACCCCCTGTCCTGTTCCATCCCCTCCAGCTGCCCAGCTGTGGCTTTGTCCTCCAGCAAACCCAGGAGCGTCCTTCCACCAGGCTGTTATTTCCACCGTTCCTCTCCAAAAGCTAGCACCCACTCCTGCACGCACTCCCCTGCCCAAGAGCTGAGCCTCCCCACATACCAACTACCCCCTTCGAGATGCTGCTTCTCTCCCCCATGCATACCTCTCCCAAACTCACCCTTAACCAAACCCAGCAATTGCTTATTCTGTGTGCCACAATCAGCTTGCTTAAACCCCCCCAAACACCCCTATTGCCTCCCCCCAGCCCTAACGCCCGCTTGCACACCCTTCCTCTCACACTCC
>VZSZ01004083.1:3043-103783 GCA_013398815.1 Ibidorhyncha struthersii
TTACACTTGTCCTTGTTCAACTTGATAAGGTTCTTGTTAGCCCACTCTTCCAGCCTCTCCAGGTCTTCCTGCAGGGTGGTTCTCCCTTGCCAAGCGTCCACTTCCCCTCTCAGTTTGGTGTCATCAGCAGACTTCATCAGGGTACACTTGATCCCATCATCCAGATCACTTATGAAGATACTAAACAGCGTTGGGCCCAGTATCGATCCCTGGGGGACCCCACCTGTGACAGGTTGCCAGTTGGAAAAGGAGCTCTTGACCACCACCCTCTGGGTGCAGCCTGTCAGCCAGTTCCCCACCCACCACACAGACCAGTTGTCTAGACCGTAACGCATCAGTTTCTCTAGGAGGAGGCTGCGGGGAACCATGTCAAAAGCCTTGGAGAAATGCAGGTAGACAACGGCCACTGCTCGCCCCTCATCAACCGAGCAGGTTACTTTGTTGTAGAACAAACTTTTCCTTTTTTTCAAATTGCCCTCTCTTTCATCTTAGTCTTCTAAAAAAGGTAATAAAAAGGGGACACCACCAGCTTCAGACCTTTTGTGTGCTTACTCATGCTGTTCCATCTGTTTTGGGGAAAAAAGCAAATGTATGTCTATTTTTAAGCAGAGGACTGCAGCCGTGCTGCTTTACTTGGAAAAGCAGAGGAGCTGCTGGCAAAGAGAACGGCAGGTGGAGATCCCCTGGCACATCTTCTGAAAGGACAACTGTACTACGAAGAGGTTGTGGTTTCCTTCTTTTAAGTAAATATTATAAAGCTGACAATTTTCAATACCATTCCAATGGAAAAACAGACACCTTAAAAAAACTACAAGAGATGCCTATTCGTTTCCCATGAAAATCACCAGGTGTTCCCCCTAAATACATTTCTCCTGCACTTCTCAAAGCATCCAGTGGTGTCTCCCAGTTCCTTCCCAGGTCTCCTAAGGACCACATCAGTAAGCAGCAGCTTATCCCTACGGCCGGCTTCCAAGCCGAGCTGTTTTTTGGCAGCCGACTGGGCAAACCCAACACGCTGTGTTTTCAGCTATGGGGTGCTGGCCCCTGACCTGAGACACAGCTTCCGGTCTTTGTTCCCTACCTGGCCACAGTTTTGATGAAATTTGTTGAAACATATTATGTTTGAGATTTCTGTCCCTGCCCACTTCGGCTAAAATTGGTCGCCCATGTATTTAAAAGTAAATGCTCCGGGAACAGCGTAAGACTGGCTGGCAGCTGAACTTAAACCTCAAGTTCTTGTGAAAATTAGAGTAACTCCGTTCAGGAAGATGGGAAAGAATGGTGTACAAGTACTAATTCACGTATTTTCAAATGTGACGTGCAGGGATTCAGTACTGTTTGTAGTGCAGCTAGTGGCACAGTGTAAATGGGTCTCAGGGTTTGCAGCAGGACCAGAATTAACTCCCACAGGGTTTCTGCTTTCTGGGCCCTGTCCTTCTTAATGTTTTCGTTAATGAATTGCCGGATTTTGGCATGATCAAGACTGACCCCGTGGAGCAGGAGACCTGCCTTGTTTCTCGATGAGCTGGCTTGGATGTCCATGTTATATATTGCTGTCCGTCCCTAAATTTATTCTTTGAGTAGGTTTTAATTTCCAGATTTTTGGACATATGCCTGTAGTGCCTGAAAATGCCTGTTCTTGTAGTACTGCCATTTCAGACGTTAGAAAAAAATCACTGCCTGATCAGAGTCCTACGACTCCTTCTTACAGCAGTAAATTCTCAGAGAAGGTGAGGGTACCGGCGCCTCCCCTACTTCTTTTTCTGATACTCATGACAGCTGGTTTTAAAAAGGCGCTTTTTTTTTTTTCCAGAGTTCTTTAAAAAAAACAAAGCCCACACGGTCATAATGGCTAAGCTTCTAAGACAATTGGTAGTTTAGACAATTAATAGCTTGGACAGTATTAACAAGGGGCGTTCGGTCATTGTGAGGATGTTTGACTGACTGTCAAACTATCACTCAGTTCTAAGCATTTGCAGTCTGGTATTGTTTTATCGAAACACAGAGAAAATTTGAAGGAAAAGTATAGAGAAGAACATTTTGATTTCAATATTGTTTTTACTTAGGATGCTTACATGCATGGATAAAAATATTTCAGTAAGGACATCAGGCTCAGTTAACTGTTATGTTACAGCTAACTGTATTTTAAAATATAGTTTCTTCTTTGACTTAATGCAGAAGCAAATACTCTCTAAGATTCTTTCTTAGAAGTGTCTCTGCTGTTGCAGGCGATGCCTTCATAAGAAACATGGGGCAGACAGCTGGGTCCATAAAGTCCAAGTTTAGTCTTTGTGAAACCAACCCTTAGTGGAGATGTAAAAGTAGACTCTGAAACCCTCGAGGTATACGAATAGCTCACCGAAGTCAAGGGATGTCAGACAGATAGGGCAGGGCACCTGAGTTAGACTCTTGCCTCCTTAAACTGAAAAGATGGCATTTGGGGGGAGGGGAAGAAAGGTTGTCAGAATATCTTTTGGTTTCAGAGATGATGTTTGTATACCACTACTGATATTCAGGTTTTTTTTTAATAGATACACAAACAATGAAAACTTGTTTGAAAGTCCTAAGGGCTTCTTCCACCCTGCCCACTTTCTTGTGGCTGTTGACTTATCTATTTCTGTTTTCTGCCACTTCTACGGTTGCAATTTTTTGTTCTTTGTTCATGAGAGAAACGCTCCAGGTTTAAATGCTGTTAAGAGAGTACACACCGGAGAGTTAAGCTTCATTCTGCGTACGTCATCATCGCTTATTCTGACTTTCCCAGGGGTTGTATGAAGAAGCATTAATACACTTTGAAAAAGTCCAGGATACAGATTTTCAAGCAATGTATCAGCTCGGTGTCAGGCATTATGATGGACTAGGCACTAAAGAAGACCCTGTGAGTAATCTAGCTGTATGCTTTTTACTTGCCTTTTAATATTAGCTGATAATTACTCAGAGCTTCTTTGTAAGCTCGATTATTTAGTTTAAAATAAACAGGTCTTTGATTTGGAATTAGTTTCATAAAGTACAGATGTTTACAAACCATCATTAAAGACAAAGGGTTGTGGGTTGAAGAAGTTCTCAAGAATAGCTATAATAAAATAGGTTTATCTGAAAAATACGGTAAGTTCTATTTTAAAATATAACTTCTAAGGGTTTGGTTGTAATTTGTGTGGAAGTTATGTTTAAAAATTGCTATTTGTTACTTTTTAATAAACAGTGTATACAAATGAAAATAAAATGTGTAAAAATGGAAATCAAACAACTATAGTTCAGTGTAAAACATCTGTTGCACAAAGATGTTTTTTAAGGTACTTTCTATTCTCTTACCACTGTTAAATTAGACAAATGAAGAATTACATTTGCAAGAATTTGAAGAATTCAATTTGAAGAATTACATTACAAAAAAGGAAGACAAAGGAATGAATTGCTACAATAAAAAGAAAAGAATTAATTTATCGGAGAAAATGATTTTAAAGAGTGGTATGAAGAAAGAATATAAAGGGGATGAAAAAAAGGGTAGATAACAAGACAGGAGGGCAAGAAAATGAACCAATATATTAACAAATCAGACTCCTCTCTGATGCTTAGAGGATTGTCAGCAGAGCAAAAAAAATATTCTGGGTTTTAGAGGTGGTTCATTTGTTCTGTATGCTACATAATTACCACATTGGTTTACTTGCAAATAAACATTTTAGTAAAGTTTCTTTCTTTTTTGTGTATTACAGTATGAGAGGTGAATAAAAGAGAAACCCTTTATAAAGCATGATTTCTGGTGCATTTAAACAGGGCGTCCGTGCTAAATCCTAACAGCATAAACCTTGTTTCCAAAATACTTCTGAGGTCCTTGAATGATACAGCATACAGCTGCTCACACGCAATGGTCTCCATTTGCTTATTTAACATTATCATTTTTTGTCATTACGAATCTAAGGTACTTTGAATGGAGGGACTTCAGAGTGTGCTATTGTATCACTTTGCCTTCTGTTAAGGTTGTTTTATCATTTCAGACATGCGATATCATTTCATCACGCAATATGAAAAAGATTACAGAAGTCTAAAACTGAAAATGTAGCAAGTTTAGGATGTGGCATTCATTTATGTAAGCACAAGAATATTTCTGAGAAAATTTTTATCAACGAAGAGCAGTAATATAGTATCAGATGAACGTTTGTAAGAAAATGCTTCAGATGAAAAATATGCCGAGGTAAAAAATTCAAGGGCTGTCCGGTAACCGAAGACCACAGAATCACAGAATCACAGAATGGTCAGGGTTGGAAGGGACCTCTGGAGATCATCCAGTCCAACCCCCCCGCCAGAGCAGGGTCACCTACAACAGGTTGCACAGGACAGCGTCCAGGCGGGTTTGGCATGTCTCCAGAGTGGGAGACTCCACAACCTCTCTGGGCAGCCTGTTCCAGTGCTCCACCACCCTCAAAGTAAAGAAGTTCCTCCTCATGTTAAGATGGAACTTCCTATGTTCAAGCTTGTGCCCATTACCCCTCGTCCTATCAATGGGCACCACTGAAAAAAGACTGCTCCCATCCCCCTGGCATCCTCCCTTCAAGTATTTGAAAGCATTAACAAGATCCCCCCTCAATCTTCTTTTCTCCAGACTAAAGAGACCCAAATCCCTCAGCCTCTCCTCATATGAAAGATGCTCCAATCCCCTCATCATCTTTGTAGCCCTTTGCTGGACCCTCTCCAGCAGAGACCAGTTCTGCTTTGGTGTGACACTGTTCTCCAGACTGCCATAGCAATACGCCTCAGCCTTTCTTCAAAACTACCTGTCTTGCAGAAGTTAGTGGATTCGCAGGTTATTTCATCCTCTTCCCAGTCCTGAATGTAATAATTAAAATCTCTCAATTTTAGGAAAAGGGAGTGGAATACATGAAGAAAATACTAGACTCTGATTCCCCAAAAGCAAGACACTTGAAGTCTGCAGCTGCATACAATCTTGGCAGAGCGTATTATGAAGGATGCGGTGTTAAGCAGTCAACTAAAGAGGCTGAAAGGTAATGGCGCTCAGTGATTTTCCTTACAACTATAAGACGCTGTGTTACTTAAACTTTCTTTTTCTCCATTGTCTTAGGTTGTGGCTTATTGCTGCAGACCATGGGAACCCAAAAGCAAGCGTGAAGGCCCAGAGTACTTTAGGAGGAATGCTTTATTCTGTGTCAGTTCTAAAAGATCTGAAGAAGGTAAAGCCCACTTGAACCTTTTGAGTTTCATGAGTCCCAATGAATTTTGAATTTTCACAGAAATAGTACAGTGATGTATTTGACTCCAAAGGCTGTATTTTAAGTACTGCGAGGCATTATCATCCACTTAAGCCCATATGAACCGGTGGCCAGAATCCCTCATTTTTCCTCAAATGACGCTGCTAGCCAAGGTTATTTATTTTTTTTAGTGGGAGAATGATTGAATGGATTTTTGTTGGCTTCGGTAACCTTCAGAAATGAAACAGGTGTCACTGACTGACAGCTCTGACAGTAAATGAAGCAGGTTTAAAAGCCTTACGAGCATTCTGCTTTCTTTTATGTATAAGCACTTCTTACAGGACGGTAAAAGCTTTTACAGAAACAGTATGCAAGAAAAGCAGCTAAAGTAAACATAGACTCCAACTTTGTACCTCTCGTTTAGGCCTTTTTCTGGCATTCAGAAGCATGTGGCAATGGAAATCTGGAATCACAGGGAGCACTTGGCATTATGTACCTCTATGGGCAAGGTATATGTCAAAACACTAAAGCTGCTTTGGAGTGTTTGAGAGAAGCGGCAGAACGTGGAAACATCTATGCTCAAGGCCATCTTGTGGAATATTATTACAAAAGAAAGTTTTACTCAACAGCTGCTGCAGTGGCCAAAAGGTGAGTTAATTTTGCTTTATTTTTTATTATGGTTCTTCATGTAACACCACGTATCTCAGATTAAAATGATTAAGTTCATGCTCTTGTCTCTCAAACTCAAGAGACATTTGAGATAATGAATTCCAAAACCTCATCTTTAAAGAGGGAATATCAAACCACAGACAAAATTAATACTATTTTGTAGTATACTAGTATACTATTTTGTAGTATAATAACACTATTTGCAGTATATGTATAGTTTTCTCTTATTCAGTACAGTTGAACTTTTCTTTCTGATCCTATGAAGCAAAACAGCCTGGACTAGAATCCCGAGCAGAAGCCCACGCACAGCCTGCCTTCCTGTCTCCTCAGTCCGCAGTATCTGCTCTAGGCTCCTGCTTCACCGTTCCCTTTTAAACCCCTACAAGTATTCTTCTGTTCTCCACATCCCCCACCTTAATCCCATTTCTACCCGCTCTCTTCCACCCCATCGTTTCCTTGTTCTGGGGCTCAGCGTGCTTTTTAGTTTCTGTATCTTTAACTAGTCATGGAGCAGAAAAGCAATGTTGGTGCCAGTTCTACAGCCGATAAACAGCATGTTTCTGTGACAAACCTCCAGAGCTGGCCAGTATATCTTAAAAGTTCAGTCCGTCAATCAGATTATTAATTTGCTGGAAATAAGATGCAGATAGACTAATGGACTGCTTATACAAGTTGCACACAACAGCATTCATGGTTTTTGTGGTATGTTCATCAAGCTGCTGCTGCCCAGCAATAAACGTGTCACGACTTAACCATCTTACAGAAGCCGCACCCTGTGTACACCACTGGATAGCAGCACCTCTGGTAATTCAGTAGTTCAGCAATGACTGCTGTTTGCTATACTCATTGCTGAAAAGGATTGATTTCTCTCTGAACTGCTGCTTTTCTTTCCCTTCCACTGTAAGCAGACTGACAGTCTAGTCTGGCTCGTCCCGCTTGGAGTGCATCCCCTCCAGCCAACGCCGCACGGTGGGTTATTCAGACAAGTAAACAGCACACTTCATCAGCTGCAATTGTGATTGCACAAAATAGCAATGAAATCCCATACTACAGCCAGAAATGTCAATTTCTGAACCATAAGATACTGCTGCCATACTTGAAACAGTTCCTCTAACTGGGATTGCAGTTGGCCTCAAAGCAAAAATCTCACAGCAGCTCAACCAGTTGTATCAAGCACCAATACCTTTTCTGCTAAAACTTACTCATCCCTCTATGTTCATACCAACTAGGCAGTTTGTTACGTTATGCACAAACACACAAACATTATGCGATTATGTACAGTATAACCTCACCTAATATTTGGAGTCTAGATTAGCTACTGATACTTCACAGTTCTACTTACCCATTGCTATGGGATGTTTTGGACGTGAACTGTGCTGAACTAGAATTCTTGCCTGACTCGACTGGGTATTGTTACTTGCATCACCATCCTGTCACGTATCTTTTGGAAAAGAAGGCAAAAATGCTATATATCACTGGCTAGCAGATATATATATATATATATAACTGGCTAGCAGATAGAGCTCAGAGGGTTGTGGTTAGTGGTGCAGTCTAGTTGGAGGTCAGTAACAAGTGGTGTCCCTCAAGGGTCAGTACTGGGTCCAGTCCTGTTCAATATATTCATCGATGATCTGGACGAAGGGATAGAGTGTACCATCAGCAAGTTTGCTGATGACACTAAACTGGGAGGAGTGGCTGATACGCCAGAAGGCTGTGCTGCCTTACAGTGTGACCTGGACAGGCTGGAGAGTTGGGCAGAGAGGAACTTAATGAAATTCAACAAGGGTAAATGTAGGGTACTGCATCTGGGGAGGAATAACCCCATGCATCAGTACAGGTTGGGGGCCGACCTCCTGGAGAGCAGCTCTGTGGAAAGGGACCTGGGAGTCCTGGTGGACAACAGGATGCCCATGAGCCAGCAATGTGCCCTGGTGGCCAAGAGGGCCAATGGCATCCTGGGGTGCATCAAAAGGAGTGTGGCCAGCAGGTCGAGGGAGGTCATCCTCCCCCTCTACTCTGCCCTGGTGAGGCCGCATCTGGAATACTGCGTCCAGTTCTGGGCTCCCCAGTTCAAGAAGGACAGGGATCTGCTGGAGAGGGTCCAGCAAAGGGCTACAAAGATGATTAGGGGATTGGAACATCTTTCATATGAGGAGAGGCTGAGGGATTTGGGTCTCTTTAGTCTGGAGAAAAGAAGATTGAGGGGGGATCTTGTTAATGCTTTCAAATACTTGAAGGGAGGATGCCAGGGGGATGGGAGCAGTCTTTTTTCAGTGGTGCCCATTGATAGGACGAGGGGTAATGGGCACAAGCTTGAACATAGGAAGTTCCATCTTAACATGAGGAACAACTTCTTTACTTTGAGGGTGGCGGAGCACTGGCACAGGCTGCCCAGAGAGGCTGTGGAGTCTCCCACTCTGGAGACATTCCAAACCCGCCTGGACGCTGTCCTGTGCAACCTGTTGTAGGTGACCCTGCTCTGGCGGGGGGGTTGGACTAGATGATCTCCAGAGGTCCCTTCCAACCCTGACCATTCTGTGATTCTGTGATCAGGAAAAAATAGAAGAGGTCATAGGTTACTGTTATTATATTTGAATTATCTTGCTAATAAGTCTTTGGGTTTTTCTTTTTTTTTTTTCTGTTGTGCTGCTGTATTTGTTAACGGGACCACATTTGGTGGGAGAATATTGCTCTCAACACATTCAAGTCATTTAGCAGGCACCTGCTTGCAGAGGGTTGCTTCAGAACAATCTTTCATAAACACTAATTTACAGGGTGTAGCTATAAACTGAAATTACTTGCACTTTTCTTTCTTTTTTCTGTCAAGTCTATGACTGTTTGACGCAACAAAAAACTCAAATGACTTGTGAAGAAGCATGTAATTAGTGTTTGGTATCTGGAAAGGACACGGGGCTCGGGGGGTTCTGTTTTAAGACATCAGTTAGGAAAAAAAAATAAAAATCAATTCCCACTTAGAAAATGTTGTACCTAATATTATAGTAACAATACTAGGTAATTATAGCCTGACAGTTAAAATAACCTTGACTTTGTCCCTCTGATTCTTAAAACCGGTCTTAGTAACAAAAACATGCTGAAAATAAGGTGACAGCAAGCAGAGAGATGCATGCAGAAGAAAGAAAATAATTGAGCTGAAGGAGTTGTAAGCAGTTGTCACAAGTGGGTCTTATAACCTGAGGCTCTCAAGTGTGCCCGAGATCTTCAGATTACTATGATTATGCCAGTATCCTAGTAAGAACTTGGAATTTCAGCTTCACAGAATGATGGAATGGTTTGGGTGGGCCCTTTAAAGATCACCTGGTTCCAACCCCCCTGCTGTGAGCAGGGACATCTTCCACTAGACCAGGTTGCTCAGTTATAGGAAATAAGAGCTTTGCCTTTCTTCCACTTAGATATTAATTTCCATGAAATGTTTTAATAAGGACAATTAGCGTAGAATATGCTGCCTTTTGTAACTCGTGTAACTACAGCGAACGTGACTGTAAAAGCTACACACTAGTTTGCTATTTAATATCACAATATTCAAGTAAGACTAACTTCAAATCGGATCCTGAATAGAAGAACCCTCATCAGGCTGCTGAATACATTTAAATTTCAGCTTATTTTGGATAACGATGTAAATGGAAAGGAGGCACTGTCAAGTGATATATACGGTTGACTTAAATTATTGCTTGAAATAGCATTATGTAATGTCATGCTGTAAATTCCGCAACAGGATTATGGAGAATGACGACATCAGTACGCTAGCAAAGATAACCGGCTGTCTCCCTACGTATGTAGCCAAGGGGGTTGCTATGGCTGCTTTCTACTTGGCGAGGTGCCTCCAGCTTGGCCGAGGTGTACAGCAAGATCAAGCTGCTGCTAAAAAATACTATTCCAAGGTAAGTTGGGGAAGTCTTACAGACTCATTTAGGTCTCATAGACTCGAGCGATACCTTGGATTCGAGTCTTTAAACTTGCTGTTTGGTTAAAGACTCCAACATTATTTATGTAAAAGAAATATATCTCTCTCTCTGTGCGAGAAAATGTAGAGTGATAAAAGTACATTGAAAACTACTAAAAATAGCCTTGAAAGGTACTATCTGCCCACTTGCTTAAGGAAACAACACATTCTGCCAAACAAACAAATCTGTGATAATCACCACAGCAAAGAGCTTGGTAACTTGCAAGATAAATTAGTTGAACAATTTGAATAATTTTATCCCCAGCCCATTTGCTGTCTGTCATTCTCTTAAATTAAAAAAACAACTTTTCCTCTACTTTAGGTTCCCTAACAATTACAGCCTTCGTTAACCATACTTAAATCAGTCATAACTGGTTGTTGTGCTTATTTTTATGTTTACATTTTTAGCTATAGCTGAGGATCTACTGTTTCTGATATACAGAGGAAAAGACAGGTCCCATTTTTTGAAAGTTTTAAAGTTGAAGTAAGATTTACTGCTTGAGGAAAAAGATCAATAATGGCTTCTAGAAGATGTATCTGCTAAATAGTATCAGTGATGCCTAAAGGTACAGTCAAGGCAAGATGATTATGCCAACTGAAGGGACCGTAGTAAAATTGGATCTGTGCTTCAGAGAGACTCTACGTCTGTGCACGTAGAGACCATTTGTTTCTGCAAGTAGAATACTTTGATGGAGAGTTACATAAGTGATAAATTATCAAATAACAATTTATGTGGCTCCTTACTCAGGGAAGCCACTGATACAAGAGGCCTAGCAGAGCAGACGATCTTCTGAATACACACATTTTAAACATTTTATTCTCCTGCTGTGAAAAGTGTTGCAGAGGATAGGATGGGGAGGAGATCAGGAAAGGAATAATAAGCTGGGGTGTTGTGAACACTGTAGCCCGTAGCCCTGGGGAAGTCTTAAGGCACTGGAAGAGGCCCATCGGGATTGCACCCCTGCACGGCTTTGTGTGAGTACAGCCCTTCACACCGTCTTCCATCAGCTGCAGCGTAACCACCACAACGGAAAGAAAAATGCAGCTTTCACTCATCATTCACTAGCCCTACATCTGAGACCGATCTAGGAATGTCGCTAGCTTCTTAGTACGAAAGGAGATGATTTCTATTGACTGGTACTATGCATCTCGACACCACCAGCAAAAGAGAAGGGACAGAAAATAAACAAGGAAGCTACCTGAAGCAGCAACTCTAGAACAAGTAAAAGACAAGAGTCATCGGTGTGTTCAGTTTCTTTTGTACCTGGAAAAGAATTCTCCTGCTAACTGTACAATTATACCCACTTAAAATTAAAATAATGTTTGCTTTTTTAATTAGCTGCTCAGCTGCACTTTTGGCCTACCATTCTTAGACCCAGTCAGTTTTGAAAGAGGCAAGGAAGAGCCGACGGGCGTCCCAGAGGGTACTGAAACAGATGAGTACTGAAGTGAATGAAACCGATCCAGTCTATAAGCAGGTTTATGTTTGTGCCTGTGGTGCCAGCACATGCCATACCAACAAACAGAATAACAAAACAGAACTAAGCCTAGCACTACACTCAAGTACGCTCATTTTAAATACCGAATTTTTCTTATGTGGCACCAGAAACAGGGATTTAAAGCTGAATATATGAACTCTTTAATATTTTAACATGTCATCTCAGATATTGCCAACAAAACTTAAAGACCTTATTAATGTTACATTGACAACATACAATTTTGTTTTAGCTATAAATTAAAACGCCCTATTCTTTGTTTTCAAAGGCATGCCTTCTGGATCCTGGTGTTGCTTCTGACCTTGAACTGGCAGCTAATCTTGGGAGAATTTAGTGTTTCCTTTAACTGTGACGGGTATATAAATGTATTTCCTACAATAAACCATCTTTAATCTCCAGCAATTATAGACTGTTCATCGCTTATTGCTTTTCAACTTGCTATAAATTATTTTAAAAGAATCAGTAAATTGCTTTAAGTATCTAAAAAGAAGAGAAAGCAAAAAGCTCATACTTTTCCTTTAACCAAGATGAGGCAAAGGCAGACTTTTAAGTAAAATGGCGTTGAAGATTTAAGGTTTATTATTTAATATCCTGAAAAGCTTCAACCCAAACCTGTCTAGTGTTCACACACAACCCATTTTTAAAGGTTACCTTTGCTAGTGTTGCATACACTTTCTTTCACATTCTCTTCTAATGCATCTAGATCTACTTACGTGTCTTAACACATTTTACTCTAAGACTGCAGAGCTTCAGAGTTGGAAATTGGCCTGTACGTCACTAAGCTTTACAGTTTAAACCATGTCGACTTCTAAAACTAGAAACTACGACTTACAGAACTCTGGAAAAAAAAAGGGTAGTATGGAAACATGCAATATACGTGTTCTCTGCACGAGGCCTGTTCTCCTCAATCCTTCTTTGTATGGCATTTACACTGCCTCTGTATTAGAAATCATTGAAAAACTTTTGGCCAGGACTGTGGATGCCTGAGTAATGTTATGCTGATTCTTTTATCAGGAGAGACGTTGATTAACCACTAGCAAAATTTTACCAATTATTATGGTAAGCTTGCACATTTCTAAATACCTATTTACTTGTAAAACTTTGTATGTGCAGAATTTGGCTTGCTTCTTAGGACTGTGCTGTGACTTGAAAACTTCCTTGGAACTGTTGGAACAGAAGGCTGTTCCGATTGGCTGTACCAATTAAGGTACTAAATTTGCGTACGTTAAACTACAGCCAGTCTTAACTGCAAGCAGTTTTTCTAACAGCACAACTGTACTGAATTTAAAATAATGAGTGTCACCTAGGGATTTTTGATGATGTTTAATTATTTAGATGTGCATTAAGACCATATTTACATATTTTTATATAAATTAAAAAAAAAAACACTGAAGACAGTTTTCTTTCCTTGTATAAAATAAGGGAAAGATTTGAAGGTTGTTTGAAATCAGGGTATTTGAATAAAACAGCCCTGAGTAATATCAGGGAAGTTATTAGAATGGTTTAATTAAATGTCTACTTACTCATTCATAGAAGCAATTCCTAAGCACTAATCTCTGAACTAACATTTAACACAGGCATTCTGTTAGGACATACCAGTTTACAACACATATTTTCGACACAGACTTCAAAGTAACATAAATATTCCTTACGAAACTAGTGCTGTCAAACTCATTCATCAGTTGTCAGTACAGCCTCATTATCAAGTACCGCAATCCAGTTGTGTTATTTATTGCTTACAAATGCTTCAAACTACAGGAAATCTTTGGTAAAAACAAAATTGATAAAATTTTCACAATAGCTTTACATGTAGTATTGCACGACAAGGCTTTTTCAATACACAAGAGAAAAGGAATGCTCAAATCCTCAGTGAGGAGATTAGAACTGTACAACATTCATTAGTTTACCACTATAAGCAAAAATTCTTTTCATAACTGTTTAAAATATTTTCTGGTTTCTTTCAGCTTATATGAACATTTATTTTTCAATCTATATTTGAAACAGAAGAGTAGTCAAATAGAACAATTTAAATAAAAATTGGCAACTATACAGCATTGTTTTGTCTACCCTACTACAGCATCAGATCTTTTCAAGTCTGTTTACTTCACAAAAAACTCAAGAGGAAAGAAAAACGCTAAAAATAATCATAGTCCTCAGCCCTCTATGGAAAAGAGGAAATAAGTTTCATGTCTATTATGGGACATAGACATTTCTCTAGTGGTCCAATTGTGCAGATTCAAACCTAAGTGGCATTAAGCTGCTCTAAATGAGCTCTTAGCTCAGGACACAGTTCAGTTAGCAGCAGTTCCAGCAAAACCTGAAAAACAGAAAAGAGTTGAGATGAGCGAGCGCAGGTGCCAAAGGAGAATTTCTTTGTCTTTTCTGTCATGTTTAGAGCATCTCAGACAACAGAAGCACGTAGGGTCATTCTACTCATCATTCATCCAGCTACTTCTCTGGCACCCTACAGTTAGCATGCGCCCTACAGATAATATGGGAAATGTCTTCAGGCTGAAAGAAGGCAAGTGCTGTGAACAGCTGCTTTCAAGATGGGGATTTCCCCCCCTGCACAAGCAGGTGCTGTCCTGTCGAAGCTGAAGCCGCAGTAGCCGCATTAAGCAAGCAGCAGGACATGCACCTCCTGCGCAGGCTGCGTCCACTCCTGCGCTGAGGCTGCTTTACATGACCGGCTGCTGAAGGAGACGAGCCAGAAGAGACTGACTGAGAGCGAGGATCCAGCTGCATGCTCCGACCAGTCCCAACAAACAGGAGAGCAGTGGGACTTTCGGAGGGCGGTCATGTCCTAACTGTGAGCCCGTCCCAGAGCTCTCCTTCCCTAGGATTCTCCAAGGTATGTTTATTTTTCTCAGCTATATGAAGAAGTTAGTTTGCACCTTATGCAGCAAGTTGCATGTAGTAGAGGATCTCTTTTAGACAAAAGCAATACTGTTTTTAAACTTAAACAGCTTTTTGCTATTCAAAATTGGTCAAAAGGATAGAACCAAGTATGTTTTTTCTGACTTATTTTAATAACGAAAAAGGTTACTTGCACACCAAACAATAGTCCAACATAAATCTCTGCAAAAACACCCCCCCAGGCTTTGAGATTGAGTGAGCAGAGCTCAGCAATTAACAGGACAATAAAGTTAAGAGGATACTTTTCCAGTTACTCACATAGAGTAGATGCTTGTTAGCCTTTCTTTCTTGCAACGCATTGAACACTTTCACTACACCGTGACGGGCATTTTGTTGTCCAACAAGACTCTGCAGAGTATCTGCAACAAACATTACTTTAGCTTATATTGCTTCACTCATGCTAGGCAAAACCTCCAGCTGACACTACTACCCAAAAATACATATAGAGGGGAAACAAAGCCACTGCACCTGTTGGCCCATAGTTACTAGATACACAGTCCCCATTCACCAATCTTTTAAAAACGCACAGGGAACTTGGGTCACAGGCTAAAAGATACCCTTATTCTCAAGTTACCCAAGTTAAATAGTAGCATATGCATCTCAATGACAACGTTTTAAGTGTTTTAACATGATACACAGAATGCCTTTTCGGTAGTTCACCTCGCAGAGTCAAGTCTAACACGTTTTTAAACTATGCACTTAAATGCACCTTCAGCCACAAAGACAGAATTCCTACAACAGTTAAAACAGATTTAGCACTTTAATCGCCTCTCAGAATTTTCAGAGAAAATAGTTCTCACAAGTAATCAGATAAGAGAATTCCAAGTCAATTATTTACAGTTGGGATTAAATTAGAGAATAAATAGTGATCCAGTGTTTCATCATTAACTTCAGATGCATTCAGCTATGTCCCGACACATCTCTCCTAACTCAGAAACAAACAAAACCACAAGCCAACTACGGGAGGCTGTTCTAGTTAAGTAGGTGAGTATATAACATATAACACAGACAGTAAATGGAGGATTGTTTACACATCAAATGATGACTATTTTGCATCCATACCTGCTGCCATTTTTGCAGTAAAAGTTGATTAAACAACCTAATGCAAGGGGGTAGATGACGTATCTCAGTGAAGCCAAAAAATAGCTCATTAAAATATATTCCACTCAGATGGAGGGGAGACAAAAAGCATTCAAGCTATGTTAAAGTGCATTTCCAAGGACTAAATGGAATGAATTTTGATTCTTCCCAGTTAGGTGCCTTTGGGTTTACGTGATCTCTGAAGAGTCGGCATTATGTACCTGGACTCCCTGTGCTGCGAGAGCGATGGGATGGAGCATCTCAGAAGGGTGCCCCAGAACCAGAAACGCGCACGCTGAAGAGGAACCTGCCTGGGCCTGGGAGGTAACGGCACAGAAAGTCAAGTCCTGGAAACCCCACTCAATCTAGGATGCTTCTGTCCAGGCTGCAGGTCCCTCTAACGTTCCGTGCCCTGAAACCTCTTACCAGAAATAGACAGCAACACACAACACTGACAGCACGGGTAGAGCTCCCTCTTCAATTTTGAAATATACAGGGAAGAAACAATTGGGGTGCTGCCACTCTCCCTATTTGTCAAGTAGTTCCAGGTAGCAGAACCAGCTGGTATTTGCTCAGAGAACCAGCAGAGAGAGTCTTAACTTAGATTCCTCGATGAGTACTACATACAGACAGAAGTAGAGCGACACTGGATTTTGCATCCACCAACAATGCCCGAATCCATGCCCTTTTATTTATGCAAATAACTGTAATTTACAACTCTACACGAAAAATCTAAAATGCAGTGAAGAGTATTTGATGAATCAGTTTGCTTATTAGTTATTAAATCCACGATTAAGCAGACTGAAAGTGATCTCACCTGGAATGTTTTCAAGTAGTTTTTGCTGTGCTCTCTGTTTCGTCTCCTGCTTTTGTTCCTCGCTCTTGGCTCTCGGTGGTGGTGCTAACTTTCCATTTGGCCAAAAAGCATCTCGAAACACACCAATGTAGTAAACAAGCATTGGTTCACTGAACATCCAGTGTACAGTGTCACGGATTTGCCTGCAAAGAAGTGTAGAAGGGAGCACATCAGAGCTGATGTTTCATGTTTTATGCAGATTTATTCTTTTTACTCCTGAAAGCAGTGGAAGTGATGCTTGTTTCCATGTAATTATCCCAATTTATCTGAGCTGATTCCATCAGCATCACAGCAAGTCATATTCAGCCCTGGGTGCTCTAGGAGCTAGGTCACTCCAGATACCTGCCTGAAATGTGGAGAAGGCTACATTTCAATGTAATCCACAAACATATATTGCAAATTACAAGTGCTACACTGCAATATGTATATATTTCAAGGACGGGCAGTACCAGGGCTCCACTGGATAAAGCCATAAAAAACAGCTAACCAATTCTAGCAAAATTCAAACTCGTTGCATGCACAGATGTGCCTGGTGGGATAAAGCCAGATGAAGTTTTGATAAAAGCGCAGTAAGTTCCCTCACAGATACCAACGGCACATTAGTGAAGGGATTATAGATGGAGACGGCAGCCTCCTCCTGAGGCTGCAGGCACTCACTAGAGCCTCCAGCACAGAGTCTGAGTAGACAGCAGGCTCCAGGCAGTACTGCCCGACTGTGCCACAGTACAGCCAAACCCCTTAAAATTAATAAGTGTAAAAATTCAACCAACATGTAAAAAGCCATATAGCAACGCTGCACGCATGCTGTGCTCATACACACTCTCTCTCTGTCCTCCCTCAGGTGTCTTCTCATGCTAGTTATCAGCAGTGTGTGAACAAATGAACTGGTCAATGTGAAACTCAGGGAATGGATACTGTCAAGAGACCATCAGTTCACCAGGGAGTCAACGGCGTAACTTTCCATCAATTCTTGTCCAATTTACCACTATATAACAAACATGAGAGGTTTTACAAGCAATGGTGGCATGTGCAAATTTAGTCACTGACTGGACAAAGAACAGCCTGTTCTGCTGGTAGAATACTTTTCCAAAATTTTTCTGACCAATGATCCAGCTTTCCACATGAAAGGTGTGTACAGACATGCACGCTTACTTCATAGACTCATCCAGGCCTCAAAATGATACGGAAAAATACCTTTATGAAACCATATCACTGTTACACGTGTACAGGCTTCATGTCATAGCTTAATGGTTCTCATCATGTATAAACATTATTTCAGTCACTTTAGAGAAATATGTATTTGACTTGATCGAGGGAGGGGATTCTGCCCCTCTACCCCTCTCTGGTGAGACCCCACCTGGACTACTGCATCCGGCTCTGGGGTCCCCAGCATAAGAAGGACATGGACCTGTTGGAGTGGGTCCAGAGGAGGCCACAAAGATGATCAGAGGGCTGGAGCACCTCTGCTGTGAGGACAGGCAGAGAGAGTTGGGGTCATTCAGCCTGGAGAAGAGAAGCTCTGGGGAGACCTTATTGCAGCCTTCCAGTACTTAAAGGGGGTCTACAGAAAGATGGGGAGGGACTTTTTACAAGGGCCTGTTGCGATAGGACAAGGGTTAATGGTTTCAAACTGGAAGAGGGAAGATTTAGATTAGATATTAGGAAGAAATTGTTCACTCTGAGTGGTGAGCCCCCGGCCCAGGTTGCTCAGAGCAGCTGTGGCTGCCCCATCCCTGGAGGTGGTCAAGGCCAGGCTGGAGGGGGCTTGGAGCAACCTGGGCTGGGGGGAGGTGTCCCTGCCCATGGCAGAGGGGTTGGAACTGGATGATCTTTAAGGTCCCTTCCAACGTAAACCATTCTATTATTGATTCTATGATTTGAACAAAATTACTGAAAACGGAAATCTAGTTTCAGATCCGTTAAAATCTTCATGGGACTGAAAGACAAAGCACAAACTAATAAAAGCCATTCAGAGCCAGGCTGTTCAGAAAAACAAGGTCTCAAGTAATTTTCATTATTTTTATATATATATACATACACACTTGTATGTGTATAAAATCCCATGAAATATTGTGTTCTTCCAAAAGCAAAGCCCTGTGTAGGGGAAAAAATAAGGAAAAAGATAATTCACATATCTGCGTCTTCTCTAATCAACATAACATATTTGTAAATTGAGCTGTGGAAAACAATTGCAGATTATTGTATACAACAGAATGTCCAGATTATTTTTTTAACAATTCTGCTCTCAGTCCTTTTTTCAGAGCAATGATGCAGGTTCAGTTAAAGTAACAGCTACTTACTTGTTGATAGTTCTTCCAAAAGTGACTTGTACTAGTGCAATTAACGTTTTTCTGACCCACTTGAACACTAGAACAATGAAAAATGACAAAAAACAAAGATCAAGAGTTTAATAACATTAGGGAACCCATGATCATGTCCAAAATCTTCCCCCCCCCCAAGAACACCCCACCTCAGCCCTACAGTAAACATATCTGGTATAGTCCTTTATAAGATTTCAGTAATTATACATGGGTCTAATTTTTCTTGACTGCTTTCCCTGTACTGTTTGCTATATGGTTTTTAATTCTTGCAGATGATATAAACATACTCGTAATATGCATTCGTAGTTTATACTGTAAACTTTTACGTTTAAGAATATTTCAAGCTTATTGAGCCATACAACTACCCAAACCCCTTTTTCTACTAGAAAAAAGAAAACGCCTCAAAATTCACACCCTTGTCATATCTACTAATATAATATTGTACACACAGCAGCATCATTAAAATTCTGAAAACATTTTCACTTAAATAAACCAAGCAGTTAGCTTTTCATTACAAATAAAGGAAACCAAATGTGAGTGCTTCCTAGTAATTACTGGTTAATCTTTCTTTCATGCTGTTCTCCATCAGCAGAAGAAAGTCTATATTTGGAAGATACATCTGCCATTTTTGGAAGTTGCTGCATTTTGTAATAGTTACCCTATAAATAATTTTAGAGAGCATCAAGTGTGGCTGCACATTCAAATAGAAACAAAAGTAGTTTTCTTTATTACTGTCATTTATTTACGTAAAGGAGAGAAAAAAAAATCTCTTACTGAAAGATGCCACAATTCTAGCATCTTTTCCACTCTACAAATTGTAGAACTAAAATACAAACATAATACACTTTAAATGAAAATACAATACAACACAATACAATTTAAATGAAAAACTTAGGAATATTGAAGGCAAATGCTCTCCCTTACTGCCATGTTATATTGAAATTTCACTTTTGAATGAAAGCACCAAAGTTATGAACTACTGAAGAACAGCTCTGTTCCAAACAAACTGGCTATATAGATTGCAAGAACATTTCCACTTATTAAAACAGCAGAAAAATCGGGATTGCAAAGTGTCCCAGATTTCTTGGCCAACAGATTCCACTAGCAAATAAGCAGGTTTACAGCTTACTTCCTCGCAGCTCAAAAATCTCTCCAATCAGCATGAAACATGGTTCAGCTAGAGAGTCCCTTTTCCCATCCACCTCCTCTCCGTAGTCTGACAGGTCACTATCCTCTTCTGTTTCTTCCTAGGGAGAAAGACACAACATGGGTATGCACTGCAGTTCCCCATCCTTCTTCCAGAATGGATTTAGTTACTGCCACGCCCTGGGGAAGGAGCACAGCCAGCCCTCTTAAGAAAGGGCATTAGAGCCACTAACCCTGCTGCTGGCAGGATCTGGCAAACAGCAACCTCACCACAGATTTTGAAAAGGGATTGCACTTCCCACCGGACAAGAGCAATGAGGACATGCTGCTCTGCTGGAGTCATCACCACTGTGAGATCTTCTGTCTGCAGCCTTGCCCCAGTAAGCACCTCAATGTTGGGTGGATCTGGCCAGATTTGCAGGGTCCGCTGCCTATATTGCCCTGCTAACACCAGCTGGATAAGGGAAAGCAGGTGACGTGGGAGCCAGGTACTGCTAGGAAGCAGGTGAGAGCTGTAAAGAGGAGATGGCACTCGGAGGGGTTTGTGATTGCAAAGCCTCCTCTGACACAGCACGCACGAAGGGCACGCAGGATGTGGAGCTAGCCAGCTGGAGCTGTTTGCAACGCAAGCAGCTAGGAAGAAAGGTTATTGCATTTGGAGAAGCAGGCAGCTGGCTCCCCTGGAGAGCAGACAGTGCCTTGCACCGCTGAAGCCACTCAGTGGGATCAGGCACCAGCAAGTTGCCCTTGCAGTAAGCGGGGAACCAAACCCAGCAGTGGAAGAGGAACTGGCCACTGCAAAGACAAACACCATTAAACGAGTGCCAGTCCCAGGCAGAACCATACTGTGGTGATACTTATTGATCTGAGCCCGAGGATACCCAAGCTCAGGGTACCAAAGGTAGTAGAGTTATTCAGAATAGACTCACAGGAGAAGAATGGATTGAACCACCACGGTTTTGGTGGTACCATTTATTCAAGAATGAGGAGCAGCCAGCAGGTCGTTTCTCAGTGTCATGAAGATCTACTTCAGCATCAGGACTACACCACGTACCATTACTCACGGCAGCCAGCACACCCCTTTGCTTTCCTGGATTTTCCCCCACCTGCCTGTGCTTAGAGCAAAGCTGCAGTGAGGCAGACGTGACCCCCACTGAGGCTGGTGCAACGCCCCAGTCTCTGGTTCAGGAGTGGTCAGAATGGTGTGCAAATTTTCTTTCTTCAGCCCTGGTTTTCAAAGAAATCCGTCATCTCTTCCTTTGCCTTCCTCTCCTCCTTATCATTCCATAATCTAATGCTGCTTCCCCCCGCCCACCTAGTCTGGAAAACCTGCCTCATGGTTCTATTTCTCTTGCATTGCTTTGGTTCCTGTCTTGGCCTTATTCTCATGGTCACAAGCTTTCAGTCATCCCTTGCCTGTCATTTGAACCCTGCTATACAGACAGTATCCTACAGCATCTCAGCTGCACATCAGTTCGTCTTACTCCTTCCTCACACCCTCCAAATCCCATCTAAAGCCCATCATTGACTTCAGGTACATTTCCAGTCCCTGAGAATCTTCTTCAGGCATTGCACTGCCTAGCAGTGTATAAATAAATAACTCCACAAGTGTAGCATATTCCAACACTTATGTGTCCTACACCCTTCACTTCCTGTGTCGCATTCAGCATTTTCTCTAACGCTGCTTGAGATGCTGCTTCTCTCCTCCTAACCAGAAAAACAAAGGAAAAAAATCCCACAGCACTGAACTGCACTGTTAACGTTCACGTAGACTCCCCTGTTTATGGACTTCCGCAGCTTGATGAGTCCCCAGCTTTTAAAGCTTTCTGCTAACAGTAGGCTAAGCTGTGACTGAGGGCAGGGAACAAAAAGCCAAACCATACTGACAAGAAATGCCACACAAGGAAACCACAAATCATTACCCATCTTACCACACAAATTCACTGACGATGAACAGCGTTTTCCTCAGGGACACAGCCTAGAGCAAACTCCAGTCCTGTTCACTATCTTCCTCTGGTTAATAGGCTTCTCAGCCCTTCATTATTTTATTTACTCAAAAAACTATGTTTTATTTGATTTTTCATAGTAGACATCATTCTGTATTTTCATTAAGCACTTGGGCAACTGAACAGAAAATAAGCTTACTGAATTTGCAGGTGAGCTTACTGGATTTGTCGTTGAGCCCACAGGGTTTCATAAAGACAGATGCAAAGCAGCAATAACTCACTGTGTAATAGCAGGAAACAAAACAATTGATATTAATAAGACTACAGAAAAAGATCCCAGGGCCATACTGCTGTGGAAGAGGCAAGTGTAATACCATGATGTTTAAGCACGAACACTGTTTGTATGATGTACATACACATATAGACATAAAAATTATTTTCATACATGGGAAGAGGAAAACCTAGTGGAAGCAGCGGGTTTCAAATTTCAGTGACCACATTTCCAAGAAAAATATGGGTAATAGGGCAAGTCCAGAGCAAAAACGTAAGAATTAAATAAAATATAACCTAACAAAAACTAGGAGAAATAGGGGCTGCTCAGTCTAAGAAATAAAAGAATAAAAGACAAAAGGAAAGCAGTAACTCCTGATAAACAAGATGATCCTAACCTAAACTGTTTGGTGTTTGCTGCAGACAGGACAAGAGCTAGCTGGCTAAAGAAGGGAGGTTTAGGTTAGACAGCAAGAAAAGGTTTCTAACCATGAAAATAGCTGAGAACTGGGATACGCTGCCTTGCTCAGCTACAGAACATCAGTTATCAGAGGTTTAAAAATACGTTAGACAAACACGTGCCAAGAATTTTGGCGGTACAGTTGAGTCTGCTTGGAGCAAGAGGATAGACCCGATGACCCCTGCGAGGCCCCTGCTCTATTTTCTGCTATGCAGTGAATCCCTTATCATTTAGAAAATGCAATGAGAAGTGTAAATTCTTACGCCACAGTGTATTTTCCATCCAACACTTCATAAACCTAAAAGCCCTTCCTCTAGATGATATCAACTGCATTTTTTCCTCTGATTTGGTTTTGGTCTTGAGAACTAAGAAATATGTTCTAAAGCTTGCCCTGTCCAAGGAGCTGTATATATAAGAGATCTGAAATTGCTGCAATCTAATCCTGAAAACAGCACTCAAGAGGTAATATTGTTGCTCTAACACGTATTTGAAAAATGTGAGACAAGACGTAAAAGGCAGAGCGTGCTGTACGAGAGCATTCTCTTCTACAAAGTCCAAAATACAAACTAAACCAGGAATTCCTAGTTACCAAGAGAACACAACGCTAACAGCTTTGTAATGTGTGGTTTAAAACAACTAATTTCATTAATAACCCTGTACCAAATGATTTAACCATAGTTTAACTGCTTTAGTAAATTATCCAAAATGCTATCACTAGGAAAGACCGAGCTGATCTAAAGCTCACACTGAAAGACAAAGACGTCCAAGAAAAATTAGAGTTGATCCCAGACCACCTCACAATCCCCCTCCGTCCACTTAATTTTATCATTATTTTTAAACTAGGACAAACATTTGTCACACTGATTCAGAGGGTGTAACAGTTTCCCATACTCCCTCCATCTGTATTCCGTTGTCTCATGTTTAAGCTTAGGGAAGGAGGGGAGAGGAGAGGGAAGGTGGATGGGAAGGATGGTCTTTGTCTGCATTTGCACAGTGCCTGGCATAGTACA
This sequence comes from Ibidorhyncha struthersii, assembly GCA_013398815.1. Classification (NCBI taxonomy): domain Eukaryota; kingdom Metazoa; phylum Chordata; class Aves; order Charadriiformes; family Charadriidae; genus Ibidorhyncha; species Ibidorhyncha struthersii. The sequence continues at coordinate 26,376 of VZSZ01004083.1, forward strand.
ATCTAGCCAAAATTAAGTGCCTCGTCCCACAAGTAACAAGTAAGAAATAGCATTAAATTTAAACTAAGAACTCATAGTCCACAACTCCTCTGTTGCCACATTCTCTGGGCATTTTTTTCTCTACTTCCTTCCTGGTCTTTCAGTACTAGTTGCTTCATTTCTGCTTCATTTCTTTGTTTTCTCTCCTCTCTCACGCACTCTCATTACAAACTCCCTTGCCTTGTCCCATATTTCCTAACTATCTCCTCCTACACACTCACGTAATACAATATACGTGCAGTCTGGCTTTTTTCTTGAGGATGTTTTTCAATTAAATAGAGAAATACAAATAGCTTCGATGCTTCTATGCTTTCATGCTACTTCTACCTAACAGTCACTTTAGTGAATGCACTTTTGTTTTTAGAACTGCAGTACTTCTATCGAAGTGTAAAATTAGTTTCTCAAACTTTCTTTATATTTATTACTCCAAAGTGAGACATATGCATTCAGCATCTAGGTGCAAATAAAGCACAATTTCAAAAAATGAAAATATATAGGATTTTCTTATTCCTGAGAGATGCGAGACCACCTTTTTGCCTATTAACAGACTAGACCTGAACAAGTTCCCCAAACTCCATTTATCCTGCAGAAATCCCACCCACTGCAGAGAACCACAGCATGTAAGAAAATAATTATTTCATACAACGTATAACTAAAAGGGGGAATAGAAACAGGTCCTTGGAGGCTGCATATCTGCAACATGAACCACACAGAACAGAGCACCATGGAATTATAGCCAATTTTAGCCAACGAGCTATTTTAGTCAATAATCTATTCTTCACTGCATTTTGAAAGACAATGGTTTTTTTATGGCTTAGTATCAAATTCCCCAACTGGCTGGCCCACATTGGCTCCTGCCTGTATTTGCAAATCCCCTCAGTGAGCCTGTACCATTTGCCAAAATTCTTTGTCAAAACTAGCTTGGCTTCAGATGTTGTCCAGAAATTAAGGACACACAGCTGTTCCCTGCCAAGAGAAGCTTCCTAAGAGCAAATTATTTTTACCTGTTAAAAACCCTCTGAAATACATATGTCAAGAGCACAAAAAGTGGAAAATGCTGCTATAAAAAATAAACAAGCCCATATTGACTGCAATTCATTTATTTGTGAGAGGTTACACATTTGCCTATATATATTTATCGAAGGGCAGGACACTTATTTTATTAACAAACACCTTTGAAATTCTTAGACAGCTCTTATTTCTGACTCTTTGTTCACCTACAGTAAATTAAAAATGACCTTTGGAAATGCCTTTCAATATTACCTGCCATTCAAATGCATTATATTAATGGCTCTCCTTGCTTACTTTGGATAAGTAATTAAATTTGGAAGATTACTTTTCTACCACTTACCTCCTGATGAGAAAACAAATCACCAGGAAGTCGTTCTAGAAATGAGGAGAGTGAAAAAGACGACTTCTTTCCTTGCACATCAATAACTTTGAGGTGCTCTGGGGAAGGGCTCAGGAAGGCGTAAAGTGCTTCACTCTGGCAGAGTCTTTCATCAGAGAGCAATTTCTATGAAAGAAAAATAATGACAGAAACAACACAGCAATTAAATATTTCTTGTTAAGGAACAAGAAGCGTCAGGCCATCCAGTAAAACTGATTAAGACATGGCTCAGAGGTACAGTGCAAGAAAAAAATAAATATAATCTGTGTCTCATGAAGATACTTCAAAGGTACTTTAAGAAGCTTGTTCTAAAGTATTAGAACTAGAAAGCTTAAAGTTTTTAATCTTATACCTTTCTTTTTAAAAGTTCTCATTTGTAAGAAATTTGTTGTGAAGTGCTGTAGTTAAAAGTGGCAATTACAGGATTCACTATTTACAGTTTATTAATTAATCAAAGTTTAGATTAACTTACCACTAACGGAATGGTTACTATCAGCCAAGCTCATCTCAACTCCAGGCATTTTAGACAACTTTGACATTTATAGCATCAAACCTTACCTCTGACCCATTTGTTTTCGGATTTCTCTTTAGTCAATAGAGAGACAACATCCACTCCAGAGGCACAATTCAGTGCACCTGTTTAGACTTCTGGTGGTTTTGTCTTTGTTTTCTTACCTGCAGAAAGTTATTAAGCTGGTTCTTGGATTTCTCCATGAATTTCTGGTCTATGGATTTGAAGGGCAGCTTGCTGAGGGAAGGCAACTGAACTTTCTTTAATGATGGAAAACACTGTGTAGGAGAAAGGAGAGCTCACTTAACACACGTGCAGACAAACACAGGTGGTTCAGAACAGAAATGAAAAGACTCCTCTGTATTCTCATCTCCCTTCTACACCCCTCTCACCACCTTGAAAAACACCTTCCCTTACCCATTATGGGCTGACACATCTAAACCCTTCCCCTTCCCACCACCATCATTATCTATGCCATATTAGAAAGGTTAAAAAACTGCAGAAGGAAACCTTCTCTGTCCCCAAAAGCCATCTTTTCTAATACATCCCTGGAAGCCAGAGACAAAAATCTAGTTTTTAAATCAGGCTCTTGCATGATGGTGCAGAGCATATACTATTTTGACATTGGGCTAGTTCAGCAAAACAGTCACTATTAAGGAAAAAAATTATAAACAAGTTTTATAAGCATCTGGCAGAGGCCAGAAATATGCAGATAGAAAACCACCTCTAAAAGGCTAAAAGCCAAAAGGCCAGAATAAAAACTGGTAATGTTAAATTTTTTTCTTGTTTTCCCCTCTCCAAGTATCATTCTAACGAATTTTAGCAATTTGCATCTTCTCCCTCCCCTAACCAAGATTCGTACCTCACTGAGTTTCCGGTGTAGGTTCTGAAACTCACTGAGCTTCCTGGGAACAGTCCAGTTCTTAGTTTCAGCTCCACCAACTTCTTGTAAACTCACCATGACAGAGTAACAGGGCACTTGTTCTCCATTCTCTTCTAAAACCTTGTGGGGAAGAAACCAACAGGTAAGTTATATACTACTTTGAGAGCAAACAGTGGAACATTTGGGCTGCCGGATGACTGGCTTGCAAAGTCAGTCGTCATCACTGTTCCGTGCTTCTCTTGCAGTTTGAAGGCTACACATGCAGCAATACCCTTAATGGACTAAACTTTACCCCAAATGCTATGTCAGCCCTGAATCAGTCCTCCAGCTGGCCACTATTACACTTTACATACAGCCTTGCAATGCTGTCCACCGGCAATCAAATCTCCCTGACATGTCTTCTTCAAACAGCTGTGTGTATTATTTCAGTTTTTAAGGTACCTACCACGTAGCTTTCTGATTGCTTACCAATACTCCATCTCTCCCGCCTGCATTTTCCCAACTGTTCTCCCATTATTCCCACCCTTTTTCCACAGTGCTGGTGTGGAGGCTCACCCACATGCCAGGCATAGCAGCTCTGCAGCAGGGCCCTGCGGCAGCCAGTGCTCAGAGCAACTTCTCTGCTTGCCTGAGCTATTCTGCATGCACGGAACACATGGTATCCATGTTGTGTTTATTTCCAAGGGGCTCACAACTTCACATAAAACACTAATGAATCAAGCTGTACAACAGCCAGAGGAAGATGGAGCGATTAACCACATTGTGCAAATGGGATAACTACAACAAAGAAGTTAAACGATTTTTCTTGAGGCAACAGCAGCAGTGTGACTGCGTTATTTCTTAATTTGATGAGCCACCCAGAATTTCACCTTATGTCCTAACAGTAACAGATTTTTGTTTATTTATTTTAAAGAGGCAGCTAAATAGATTATGAAAGGCAAATAAGGGAAACGCATGAAATACATAGCTTTTTTTTGCCAAATCAAACTCTCAAACGCTCAATACACATGCAAATAACAGAAAGCTAGTTATAAAATACCACTTTCACACAATCTTTTTGAGGAAAGTAACACTTTTTAACCTTTGGTGGCTTTTTTTAAAAAGAATATTTAACTAATCCAATTAGGATAAGAATAAACTTTAAAACTCCTATAATTCTGACACATTTTCTGAGAAGCCTGTAGAAGTCTGACAACACTTAATGCTAGTGACAGATAAATTGACGAGCAGCTACATCACCATGGTAAAAGACACACAGCTAAAATGTATCTTCATAGTTTACGGCTGTTCAGAGCTGTACATGGAGAATATACCCTGCAATGCACTTCTCCTAAAGCTGCACATGGACCACAGGGAAACCTGATCTGAGGCCCAGGTTTCACATCGCTCTGTAAAAAAACGCTGCAGCAGCACCCGGACAGAATACAAAGCACCAGCTTGAACGTCTGAAAATGTGACTGGTTCCCAGCACAGCTACTTGGGGAACTGCCTTTCTCCTGCCAGACTACTGCAGACAGAGATGCTTGAATAGCTTCCAAATGAAGGTCAGAGGGACCTGGCACGGAAGGATGGTGATCTCCTGGGCCAGTCCCTGCCCTGCCTACCCCTGAGGTAGACTGGATTTTTGTTTGCACGTGACTCACAAACACCTCCCAGCAGTCGCTTTTGAAAACTGGGAGATCGGTGCTGAAAATGCTAATTTGAGTCATGCATATCATTCTCCATTACATATTCATCCCCAGGGCAGGGATTTGCATGTGTGTAGGGTCAGCTGAACTGTAATTGTGAGGAGAGAGTCATCCCTCTGGAAGGGCATTCTCAAAATGGAAGGACGTAATACTCCTCCTGCTTTCAAGTTAGGATCCATGTGCAAAATCATTAAATTCTAATTACTAGATGGACACACATTACAACTTCCTTCAAATACCCTCATAGAAATAGCTGAAAGTCTTCAGGATCTTCTTAAGAAAGCAAAATTTGTGACCAACTTAAGTACTTGTGCATTTGTTTTTCCAAATTAGTAAGTCAACTGAAAAACACACAGGAAATGGGATGTTCGTGGGAACCAGGAGATCTAGTCCTTTGCTGTAACAGGCACCATCTCATATAGCTATCATGAATGAATTCAAAGTTATGAACTGATTTTTTTTTTCCCCATCCCCATTACACTAGAAGTCTGCTCTAGACCCTCACCCTGGTCACTAGAAGTTTCCTTTCAATTTCCAAACTCATTCCAATTTGTTCCAACAACTCTTCACCCCTCCCTTATGTTTCCCCTTATTGATGTGTTTTCATAGACAGCCTTATTCCTCTGAGTCTCCCTTTTGCTAAGCTGAGCAAACAAAAGTGCTTTCACAATCACTTCTCATGGGAGAAGTTCTTCATTCAACCCATCCAGTTCCACACTTCTCAAGCACAATGGCCCAGCACCTGCAGAGCGACTGTAATACTTCATCTCAAATGGAAACGCCTCTCCTGATGTATCTGAGCACCACATTTGCCTTTTTCACACCTGCAGTCCACTCAAGATGAACCACACAGCTCACAAGCCACCAGCGTACCTACTGCTTCCAGCCAAAAGGTGTTCCAACAGGTCGGAGTTCCTGCTGAACACCAAACCTCACATGCCGTGCTGTGAGATTTCACCACACTTCTATTACTCATCCAGTTCTTTCTGAGAACCATCCTAATGCTCTTCCAGTTCCTATTCTTCATGAGCATAAACTTAACATGTGTGCTCTGGTTTGGTCTTCCAAGTGCAATGGTCCTGTGATAGTCTCAGCCCTGATCGTGTCACAGCACTGGCAAGGGCTCTCACAATTAGCCTCTAGGATGGCATTTCCACAGGTCTCCCTCCTAAGCCTTTTCTCAGCCCTTTTCCTCAGCTTACATGTGAGTCTTTCAGATTATTCACTGCTATTTAACTGGCAAGGCCAGAATCAGCCCCCAAGTACCCAAAGTGGCTTCAGGCTGTTGGTNCCACAGCCTCAAGACAACGTCAAGGTTAGTTATTTCAGAATTTACTGTCCACTAGCATGCCATAGATACCTAGTCCACAAAGGGTAAAGATTTCTACCTTCTCCCTACGAGGCACAAAGTCCCAAAGCAGACAGAGCAAGCTACAAGCAAGGATGTTGACACACCTATATCCATTGATAAAATCTACAAGGCACGTGCCACAGGTGAGCACCTCTTAAAAGGTGTGTGGGGTGGTAACAGTAAGAACATTCAATGATATAGTGCAAAAACAAACGAGGAACAAGCATTATTAAATACTTTCCAGAAGAAGCCATAGCTATTAGCTGCAGTAGGTAAAATGTAAACTTAACATTAGCAAAAACTGTAATAATAGTTCAGTAAAGTAACAAGCTGCCAAGGAAAGCTGTTGTACCACCTGTTAGAAGCACTAAGGGCTGGTGCAGACATCCGTCAGCGATGATTAAACATTAACAAAAATTAGCCCAGTCATTAAGCCAGTGAAGTATGACTCACCAGAAAATTCCTTCAGTCAGAGCAGCGCTCTGAAACAGCCCACCCGAGCTGCGCAACAGTGAAATAGGGGCTAACCAGACTGCTGTTAAAAAAAAAAAATCCCTTTTAAACATAGGAAGACCACGCAGAAGGCCTATCGGGCACACCGTTGTTCTCCTCAATTCACAGGAAGCTAATTTTGTTAACTTCCACTGAGTGTAAACATCCTACATTCCAAGATATATAAATGAGTAAGACAAGCTATTTTTTCACCTTATTCAAATCTACAAACTCCATTCCTTATGAAAGTAAGATTTTTAAAGAGACGTTGTGCTCTGAAACAGCCTTTTTTCTTCAAAAAGAGGAGGCAGAACATCTCTTACAATATGAAACGGTGCAAGGCCAAAACCATTAAAACCAGTAGAACAGGTTAGGTTACACAGCTGTAAGTTTTATACCTGCTAGTATGGGGGAATATACCTGTCATGGGGAAGTGACTCATGGAATTAGACAAGTTGTTCTCATGAGTCTCCTCATTCTGCATGTTCCAACTGTTTCTTTTTCAACTGCTACCAACCAGCCAAAACACTGAGTCTCCAAAGACGGTTTTATCAGAAATATCAGTTACCAAAAGACACCTGTAGGTTATACATCATATACATTGATTTTTTTGTATATTTCACACACACAGTCAGTGCATTTATATGACTTAAAGATTCAAGCTAAGATAGTACAAGCAACAGTTTTGACACGTTTTTTCCCCAGTCTTAAGTACTTCTAATTTTTTAGGCGTTATTTATTAACTGGTTTAGTAAATCAGTTTAAAAGGTCAATGACATGCTATTACACTTTCAGCTCAAATTCTATAACAAATTTACTAAGCTTTTTCTGCAAAAAATGTAGGGCCACCAAGTTTTTCTCTCTCTAAAATTCCAGAGCTACATGCTAGGATTAGCAACAGCGTATTTTGCAGATAGTAAGACAATGTCACCTATTCATACCCCCTAAAATCATCAACTGCAGACAGATCATTCCCAAACAATTAATTAACATGGATAACTACAACATTAATGTTTTCTCCAGCCTACCCTTTGAAGCATAGAGCTGCAAACAGCACAATTAACGCAAGCCTACATTTAATTATCTGATCCAGTACTACTTGTAGGTTATAGTTAAGGCAGCAAGTAATTGGAAGCCTCTCCCAACCTCCCTCTGATTTAGCCGAACCACCTTCTCATCTGGTAATAAGGGAGACGCCGAGCAGTTCTGCGTGGTGCCCCCTACCAGAAAGCTGCCGTTCTGCAGTTTTGCTGCACGTGGTATTGCTGTTTTTTTAAAAACAGACTTCAAAAGCTACAGAAAACTCTTTAAGACAACTTAAGAGCTTCACTGTTCTCAACTGTCACCTGCAAACAGCATTAAAGAAAAACAAACTCAGACATTCACACATTGAGAATTTGATTTTTTAAATGGCACCTTAAGTTTTTAACCCGTTGGATTTATTTCTCCTTTTACATACAATGAGTTTAACTGTTGACAGAGCTGTCAATAGTTTGCAAGAGCTCAAGACACAACTAAATAAACTCAACAGCACATAATTTTTTCTTGCAAGAAAAAATTACCTCAAGGAAACTACTTATACAAGGAACATTTTCTTAATAGCGCAGGAAGGCAAGCCAGCAGAGAGCCAATTAGTCTTTAATTCTCTGAAGTGATACTGTCAAGAAGATTGCTTATGTACGGTGTGAGCCTGCAGTTACTACATAACAAGCATTTACTGGGTTCCTTCATGGCAAGCGTTAATAGAAAGCCGTGAGATGTTAATACTTTTTGTTTCCGTTACAATTTTTTTTCACATTCATTCTACAATTGTCTGCCTACGCCCAAACAGAAGAGCAGAACAAGACAAAAAAAAAAAATTTAACTTCTTCCATCTTACTCACAGATTTAAAGCAGTTTCTTTCTGGGTATTCTAGTCCCTTGAAACTGTACTGCTGTTAATATAATACTACAAAGCACACAAAGTGTAAGTACTGCAACTTTGAGACACAGCAGAGACACAACTGCACCCAAGTGTGATAGCACAGTAATATAACAAGAGACAGTTCTCATAAAAACAATGCCCCTAAGACAGCAAATTACTTTACCCATCGCCCAAACCAGCTCACGTACATGCAGGTATTTTTATACCGCCATTACAACAGCGTCTGAGGACTAGGTATTTTGTATATGCATCGTAGTAGTCACTGGGGAAACAGGAGGAGTTCAGAAGAGGTTAGGATGTCATCCTCCCCAAGTAAACATTAAGTATACACAGTGTACACAAAGGTATAAGGAAACTATATACAAGTTTTTATTCTTCTCTTCATGCAAGTTTGAACTGACCTAGAAGATAAAAAGCCATAAAAACCCCATACCTCGCCTGAGACAATGAAGGCTTTCCACATGCCAAGATTCTCACACCACCAGTCCGTCCTTGCAATGTGCAGCTGAAGGTCATTATGCTCTCTCTCCATCAGAGTAATTTCATCCTTCAGCTTCGAAACAATCTGTGGAGTAAAGTTTGTTGATTACAATTGGTAAGAAAATGTTTGTGCAACGCGCCCAGTTGTGTCTTTAGGGTCACTATTCAGAAAGGAGAAGAGGCACAAAAGCAGCGAGAGAAAGAACAATTCACATGGAAAGAAAAAAAATCTTAAGTGAGAGAATCTATGATGCTTTTTTATAAACTTGTAGAACACACAGTAATCTTAAAGGTGAACCCCAATACTAAAATAAGTTGGAAGGAAACACTACTATCACACTATCAGCATAAAAGGCACTTTAGATAGGATTATATATTACACACATATATTACAAATTATATGTTTTATACAAACTTGAAATCATAGTTACTGAAATATGCATTACTGAAGACATCCTCCTTACCATTTTCAGATATACATGATGCGCCGAAGAACCTGGGAACACATTTCATTTCCAGGAACTTAGCTATTTTAACAATTACTCAGGAAGTTACCACTTAATTCATTTTAGTTTTGGAAAGGGAAGGATTTGTTATTGTGGAAAGCACACATTTAAAAAGATGTTCTCATCAAGACATAGCTCACCATCATAAAGGAGAAATAGCGTATCTCGACACATCAGCAAAAAAACAAGTAAACATACATACTACCAGGAGACAGTATGACAAGAAAAGGTGGAAGTATAGATAAAATGTGACATTAGAAACACAGCAAAAGCAGCTGACACTTTTTTTAAAAAAACTATGATATACCACATAGTCAAATTTATGACTTTTAGTTGTGCAACCTGCACCACAAGTGGTACATTCTACAGAGCTACAGTAATTCTGTCTTTTTCAGAAATTTTATCTCATATAAGGTGTGAAATATTACTTACATGACAGCTATATAACAGCCTTCAAGCATATACCTAACCTTCTGAATAATTTTGTATTTTATTTTATTTTATTACCACAGACAGATTGCTCTACAGTCACCTTATACAGACCTCTATAAGTGACATCTGGGAATAACTGATAAATACAGAAGAACTGCTGAGGTTTCATCACAAGTAAATAGCAGCTACGCTTATAAAACAAATACTGAGACTTTATAATGATCCATTTTATTATTATGTTTCAAAGATGTATATATTTTCAAAGACAAATAATATTTTAGAAGAAAAAAAAATAATACAGGGAAAACCCCGCTACTTTAGAAGGGGTATGATCCCTGCCTCCCCAAGAGCTTAGGTATAGAAATAATATAGCTATTATTTCTCAAGAACACAAAGGGAACATAAAAGTGATACATCCATGTGAATGCAACAATATATAAAGGTTTAGTTATATAGTACTTCTCATATCAAAGAAAAAAACCAAACTATAATGCTACAGAAACAAACGGTATGACCTAACTCACATACACAAGCACACCCACTTTTGTTTAGTACTTGTTTTGTATTTCTAACTCTTTTTGCCTGTGGTGCAACTTTTAACTTAAAACCCAGTTGGTTATAAGAGCACCTTTTACAATTTCTCAAAGTGAGTTTTATGTTCGCTCCTGGTACAGATCCACTGGAAACATGAAAGATCTGAACAAGTTAACATGTTGAGTAAAGTCACATTAATTTCAATAATTGTGTCACAGTTTTGTTTGAAAATAAGGCTTAGCAAGCACTAGAAAGTGCTCTGGGTGGGGACCGTTAAGGTTTTGCTTTGCTACTGAGGATGACAAGACTGAACTCTGGAGCGAATGGGGTCCCTGCACATTTACTGTGGTTGCAGAGGATGCATGAGGCTGCACTCGCAGACTATGGGTCTCACAGCAGAGGCATTTCAAACTGAGAAAACAAAGAGCCCAGGAACAGCTTGAGGTTAAAAAATTTCATACAAAATGTGTGTGATGCTCTCCTTCATATGGCACAAAACTGTGGAATTTTTAGAAACATTTTTTACTTCATGTGACCAAGAACAAATGTTTACCTGCCACATCCAGAGGAGAAAAAAGAAAGTTCCTGCAACAAGGTGCTCTCACTCCATCAAATCTTAACTATCCATTTAAAAGCTCCACGGGTAAATGCTACTGCAGTAATACAGGAATAAAAAAAAAAAAGAAAAGAAAGAAAAGGGACACATCTGTGCTTTTACCAACTCTGAAGAGTAGCAGCTGGATGACAAATAAGAGGCATCTTCTGCCAGCTGAGGCCACACATGTGCAGCAGAGCAGCTGAGGGCAGAACACCCCCGAACAGCTGCGGACACATTTCCAGCTGTCTGCAGCAACCTCTGGCAGAAAGGGGATGTGGAAGGGACAGAGGGGATGAAGCTAGCCAGGGTGGCCTCAAACACAACTGTCCACATCTTTCTCTTAGAGGCAGCTATCCCCAGGGCTGGGGCAGCAGAGAACGAGCAGGGTGTCAACTTCTACTCAGACCAGCATCTTAGCACTCACCCTGAGTGAAGGAACGCAGACCCCAGGTCCTGAGCAATGACTAACGCCCAAGTACATTTTTTCCGTCCTTAGCAGAAGGTTGTTTTTAAGCAGACACCTTGGCTACTTGTTTGTCTCACCTACCACCTACCATTTGCAACCAATCTCATTACACCTGAAAAGCTTGGCCCAGCTGCATCCAAACAACAGTCCTGTAATACCATCCTCGGTAGCAATGCAAACAAGTTGGCCTAAGCCACATGCAAACCACTTGCCTCTGCCTGAATATGTTCTTAGATTGTTTAACTGGTGCATTTAGCAAAGAGGAAAAGAGATTTTTTTTTTTTTTTTTTAATCCAAGCCCAGAGAGCTGAAGCTTCACATCCCTCAGAATTTTTAGTCTGTGCCCTGCAGATTTCTCCTAGCTCCTTATAATCAGTCAATTCTATAGATTTGGGGTTTCCCCCTACCCCCAGTCACAACTTGTAGATTGTGAAACTGCGCTGTGCTGTTTCAAAGCCAGCAGAGGGAGCAGAAGTTAACTCGCACATCCCTCCGCTGCGGTGCTATGGTTGCGGAGGGGACACGAAATGAGCTGCTGTAAAGAATTACACAGATACAAGTGGGTACAGACGTCAGGAAGAAACACCATTTGGCACCAACAAATCAGCAAGACCACTGGGAGAAAGGTCGTTATTCTATGACAAACAAAGGAATATAAATAATATTTGCAATTTTAGTTACAACAGCTTTAAAAAAATAAACAACTAAAACTAAGCTCTGCTTTCACTTTCTAGAAGAGGCTGATTGAAATAGCAATTTGACCTGTCTAAAAAGAGCCTGAGACACCTGGATATTACACAAACACATACATAATATATATATTAAAAAAAAAAATAAAATACCAAAGACACTAAAGGTACTTACCTTTTTGTCGGGTTTTGGTGAATTACATATGGAATTTAGAGCCTGTTTCTTATACTCAAGCTTGTCATTTAGCTGGCGAAGTTTATTTACAGCATAACTGGCCTGGTCATTAATTCTCGTGCTACATTCTTCAGTAGCTTCCTCACAACTTTGGCTCTAGGAATAGAGGAGGGAAATAACTGCATTATTAATATGAAAAAAGGAGACAATTACTGTTTGCTCCATAAGCATTTTATGTATTAAGAACACTTATTCTTGATACAGACGAAAATGTAGGTATAACAGATTTTAACAGATAACCACCAGATCCAACATGAAACATAAGTCTGTTTAAAAAAAAAAAAAAAAAAAAAACANTATACTACAGCTCTTTGGCAATTCTTGCCAATTGTGTAAAATGACCTTCAAGCTAAGGCTTTTGTGCATTTGAGAGGAAGAATCAAAGTTTATTTTAAAAGCAACAACAGCTTAGTAGTCATGATCAATATTCAGAGCCAGGTAGAAAATCAAATACTTAGCTCTGAGCTGAAAGATGGGGGGCACACCAAAAACCCCACAGCTCTGACAAACAACTTTGCCTCCCACAAACCTTCACAAAACAGATTTATCAGCCTGCAGAACAATCTAAACCAAGTCCTGGCTCTTCATAAACAGATTTTACTGCTGTTTTTAGAAGTGTTAATAAAAATGTGTTAAAAGCACATATGCACTACCCTAAACTCATGAATCATCTTATATTCATTCAGACAAACCAATAGCTTTTTCCACCTTGTGTACTACAGGCATGCAAAAAACTAGAAGACTTCACACCTTTCCATGACATTCTCTTCAACGCCTTTTGGCTTTGCCCCAGCCTCCCCTTTCTTACTGTACTTCTCCAAATAGGCATGAAGACCTCAAGATCCAGTAAACACAGTACTGTGATGTTACCGTTGCCATGTTTGAAGATCTTTGAGGTCTGCTTGTGACTGAATATATCTAAAATTATCTGTGGGAAGCTGTGAATCTAATCTCATGAACGAGAGTACTGTGTTATTTAATGATATTCCCACTAAGTAAGCTGCATCTTTATATAATTAACAAAGAGCTAAGAGAAATAAGTCTCTACTAAATTCTCTGAGTCTTAGAGGAGACAATCCTACTGTAAGTTCTGCAATATTTTACATCTCAATAAAAAAGTCTGAAGAGATACAGTAGCAGCAAGCATTAATCCCCTTAGTGTGATCCTCATAAGAGAGGATACCATAATGCAGAAGTCAGGAGTTCTAGGCTAAGAAATCCATGCCCTTTTCCAGCTCTGCGTTTGCCTGCTATGTGGCTCAGGAAATAGCATTAGCTCTATGCCCCATCCTTCCTTCTGTCTATTCTGCATGGACTGTAAACTCCTCAGGTCAGAGGCTGTGTTCAAGCACGCATACAGTGTTCAGCTCCTGGAAGCTTGTTCTTGTCTCCTGGCACCACAATAATACAAATAATAATCATTAACAACACTGGGTGTTATTCAAAACTCTATTGAACAGAACCATAAAATAAAAAAACCTTATACTTGTTGGGAAGCACAGAGGTCAAAAAGAATCAAAAATGCTATTTCCAACACTAAAGAATTAGAAGACTTTTCAGATGAAGTTTCATTCTAGTAATCAAAGGACTGCAATTAATTACAAACCAGTAAGGCCCTGCTCCCAGAGGTAGGCTACAAGATTTCCGTCACTAACATTTCAGACACTTACAGCAAAAAACACTGCTGAATCATTAGGTTTATCACAAAAATGCTAGAATTACAAGCTAACCAGTTACCTGTATTCAAATTATCAAAGAAACAACCTACGCACTCAAAGCTGCGATCATAAAGGATTGTGCTATTTTCCCCTGATTTCTAAACTGATAATGATTTCCATTTCTGCGAATGCTGCAGAACAGAGACTTTCAGCTTATTTTAGTGATCTGACACATGCAGCACTGATGCAACCACCAGACCCTCTTTCCTCTGAATGCAGGCACTGCTTGCTTCTGTATTTTTATGTCTATTCATGGCCGTTTAGAGGAGATTTGTCCAGGGAGCTAAAAGCTATGACGGACTAGAAGGAAGACGACTGAGCTTGTTCCATGTGCAGCAGAACCAGCAAAGTCTGGCCTTGCCCTCATTCCTGTCTTCTGACTTGATTTTCTCATGTTTAATCAGGGCTCACCTTCTTGTCCTCCCCTCCATGAAGACACTAGATGGCTTTTTACCTATCCAGCTATGACAGTGAAATTTACAGAAAATTAACGTAGGTAGCTCCCGCAGTGCCCTGGGAAGTGAGGAGGTAGACCTCTGAAACCCAAACTAAACCAAAACCAATTAGTATTTACTAACAGTAGGCATACTCCCAGAAACATCAGATTTCTCAGCTGTGGTTTCCTATACACGGGAGGAAAAAAAGCCAAACCTATTAGCCAGTAGTGCATTTTCACCAACATTTGAAAGCCCACTGGAAGCTTCAGAAAGAAAAATTTCTTGCCGTTTCTTTTCACCTAAAAGACCCTGAAGCATGGGACAGAGCCATTATGATTGCTCTATTTGAGAGATGCTCTAGCAGTATATGCAACTTCATACTTAATTTGTTGTTAAAAATGGAAAAAAACTTTAACCATATAAGCAAACTTGGCAATATATTAGCCTTTAAAATTTCACAGCAGATGCAGCCTTCAAATCTGGCACATACATTCAAGGACTCAGAGGAAGGACAGATGATGCTGATGTAAAAAAAAACCTAATTTTTCGGCAGCTATAGTAAATGTTATCTGACAGGTGACAGATAGCCCTAAAGTGTTGTGTCAGTTTTCTTAGAGAAATAGGTATGTCTATTAGACTCTGAATAAAATATATAAAGATATTAAAAAGCACAACATTTACTACGTGTAAAGTTCTGGATGAAACCAATAACAGTCAAAGTCCCAATGACTGCAAACAAAAGGACAAAAAGTGTTTGAAGTACCTAACGCCCTCAACACATAGCTGAGTAAGTTTCCTTCTATCAAGGAAAAGAATACAGGGAGAAACAAACAGTGAAAAATTCAGCAAGCTCTTAAAGTTCACATTGGAAGTAATTTATTTATAACAGCTCATCTCTGCAGATTTGCTGATATGCAGGCTACAGAGACTGCAATAGCTCACCTACAGAAATAAGCTACATTTTGGATGCTCTGGTTTAGTATTCCCAGTTCTACTGCTATTTTAATCAGTTTTATCTTCCAACGTAGCCTATTAATTTATTCGATAAATTAATAAAAAAGCACTAAGATTATATTTTTCATTACTTTTCTCCTCTTTTGCGTAACTTAATACCTATTTAGTACCTAGGAAATGCACAGGGGACAGGAACAGACAATGTCTAGACAGAAGCCTGATGTTTCTGTGAGATTTCCCTCATTGAAAAGCAGAGCTGAGCTTGTATGAAGTGTTTTGCATTCTCTGATACTAAGGAGCATAACAAAAGATATGGAATACGAAAGGCTTGGAAATCCAAAATATCTGATTTAACTAATTTAAAGTTTAAGTCGTTCAGTCGTTTTGTAACATTTTGTTTTAAAGAGCTTGTAAACATACCGGGTTTACCTGAGGAAACTACAAGAGTGATGGTATTTATAAATACATCAGAAAAAAAAAGAAAAGTAGTCCAAAGCACAAAGACAAAAGATGCTACTGTATTCTTTACTCATTGTCTTCTGATGACCTTAAATAACAGTGAAAGAAACTGTCCATGTGACTCACCACTTCATCTTTGTCCTCAGGAGTTAGTTGCGCAGAGCTTCTTTCTTCTTCCTTCTTGACTGATCTCTCATACAAATCACTGACAATGAAGGAGGGGTAGTATCTGTCCTTTAGAGTTTCATAAACATCTGCCTGAATTCTGTAGAACACTTCAATGCCTTTATTTCCCACGAGACTTTGCTGTATTTCTTTATAAAGGGATTTTTCCACAGGTATTTCTCGGCTTTCCACAAAAAAATTCTGATAAATTTCACTCACCAGTTGAGGTATTTCAGCCTAGGAAGCAAGGAGGGAGAGGGAAGAAGAGAACAATGAAAAAATGTTAAAAATACCAGGATGACTCAGGATCCAGGTGCTAATTTCATGCCCAGATGAATGAGAACACATCTGTGAACCTCTTGCTGAGATCAAGCACTGCGCCTGCACACCTATGCTAAGCAGTCATTTTCACAAGATAAATATCGATACTTGTCCAGTGAAGTAAAATTACCATAGTTTCCACAGCCACTGCTTTTAAAAGTATGCTCCAAAAGCTGGTATTAAAAGGAAAAAAAAAAAAAAAGTCCTAGAGCAACATTGTGGTCACCATTGTAAGTTCAAATTGTAGAGTTCAGCTGTATCAGCTCTCCTGTCTTCTGCTGGATAGGATCAACTCACTATAGTTCTTTGGGGGGCGGGGAGGAGGAGAAAAAAGAAAAGGAAAAAGGCACACCTGAAGAGACATTTACCAGCACACGAGGCTGGGTATTTCCACTGAGCACAGAACAGTGCACAGGATTGAACTTTGCAGTAATGCACAGGAAAGGGAGGAAGTAATACAGCACAGCGCATGACCATCTCTCTAAATTATCGTCTCTCTAAACTGACCCGAATTACAAAGGTTTTATCCACTCCCTTAGTATGGCACAATGTGCTTGCCTGCCTCATGTGACAATATCACAGCCACATGGCTGCATGACACTACTTTTTTGTAATCAAAGCTGCCCTAGTAGTGGCAGACAACCTTTACATGCCATGGAACAACAGGAGCACAGGATGTTAGAATCTCTTTTAAAAAAAAACAACTGGCAGTCTTGAATAAAGGCACTATACATATTGTTTTGAAAGCAAGAAGAGAAATCACAGCTTTTCACAGAGAAACTACATTTTATGACACAGCTATTTGTAGCACCTTTTCCAATCATGCGCAATTTGCAAATTAAAACTGATTTATACAACTCTCTCCCCAGTGCCTGACAAACTCTTTTTCTGAACTCTTTCTAGCCTGAGTTGGTTGTTACCCATTCCTTCAGATTGTATTAATGGCTCACTACTCACGCTCCGCAATTTGCCACTTTGGTTACAGGATGTTATTTGTGCTTTCCAATTGACTAGAATCTTTTTACATAGAAGACTAATAAAATTACAGTGAATAAAAATTTAACTGATACTTAATAATGAAATTCCTATTTCATGCAAGTGTGAATCTTGGAGGTTTAAAACAGTTTCCCCCCAGAATCCACCCCACTGCTCACAAACAGCAAACTTGTCCACTACGTTCTTGCTCTGCACCATTGCTCCAGGATACTTCTGGCAACTTTAAGCGATATTTCCTATCCCCATTTCAGGGTTCTCATTCCTACTTTATTTCAGCACAAATTACAAGATGGCATTGTTTCTTCCCCCTAGCAGCAGTGTGGCATTCCTGGAGCAACTTAGCTGCTTATACAGCAACAGAATAGGGAGAAGAAAGGGTCTTTTAAAACAAAATCTCTCTTTTGAAAGGATTTTAAAAACATGTATACAAAAATTTCCACAGTTTTGGATTGAATGGGCTACCTGTAATTGTCAAGATGGGCCATTTATGTACAATCAAACAGCAAGGTACTTTTAAGTTTCACATGAGCTGATACAACTAAAGCCAATATTATTATGGCAAGTTTTTTCTCTGGTGAAACGGGGAAATAATTCTACTACTTTTGCATATCAAGTATCTTTTTTTTTCTTACAGGTCATGTTGGCTACGTAAAACAACAGTAAACCATCAACAGAAGACTTCATAATTTTTAATTGCCATATTATCCTCAAACATTGACATGAAGAAGTTAAAAAACCTAAATTGCTTAGCACCCATCCTATACTATTGCTATTTAAAAAATATAAATACAAAGACATTTCCTAACATCAAGATCACAACAAGCAGAGATTCCTGTTAATGTACAAGCCGCATGGACTTCCAATTTCTGCCACCTTGTTAGCGTTCTTCAGATACTCCACAGACTCCCAAAAACCAATCAAAGCCATCTTGTCCATCCTTTCCATGTAGATTCGGAAGTGCTCTCGGTATGAAGGGCTGGCCAAAATTTCTTCAAACTGAAGAATCTGAAGAAAAGAAAACTAAGAATAAAACCTGGGAAAATACCTAATTCTAGCTTTTCTCCACGCCTTATGGGGAAAATCTTTTCACCTGATGTGCCCACAGAGCACGATGAATCCCCACAAACAAGTGTACATGATTCAGCTGCACAGACCTTCTACAGTAATAGTTTTGCTTCATTTAGGAAAAAAAAAAAAAAAATCAAAAATATGAGCTGTAAGTATTTAGAAGATAAATGCATCTATGCTTCTACCAGATAGAAAATGTTTCCACATGTTTTCTGCCAAGGAGGTAAGGACACTTCAAAGGACTAGGATGGCATTTCAAGTCATTCATTAAATGCTAGTGCCAAAAATTTAACATCCCATGTTCCTGCAAGGCAGAGGAGCCAAGCTGAAAGCTAACGGATCTATTCTTTGCTTGATTCAAACAAAGAGTAACACCAGCAGTTTCCACGCCACAGGCCACAGAGCTTTGAGATGTATCTCAATTATTCCCAGGGACACACAGAAAGATGGAGTGTAGTTTTTTACCCTGGCAGCTGTGGCATTTGGTGGCCAGTTCCCATTAACTGTTATTGAAAAGCATCTATCAGAAATGCAGCCAGGAAAGAGTATGGGCTGTGATATAATGCTCAGGACTCTTCCCGAGATGAGAGGAGGGCATACGTCAAGCAGAAAAGGAAATGAAACACAGGCTTCCCACACCCAAGCAGATGCTGCAGCCATTAAGATGTTGGATTAAAAATCCATTACTGCTTCCTCTTCCTCTACTGTTTTTGTGAATCCAGGCCCTTTCTTTGAGACAAGCACCTGAAAACAAAACACCTCCCTGACAAAATTAACAGATCTTCCCATGCTGAATGAATTGAACAACCTTGCCTTTCTTTGAGAAATAGGACCAATTTTCAAAACACCCTACCAAAACCAAACACCCCTTCCTCTCCAACTTTTCAGTTTAGCAGCTGAACTAGTTTTCATGTAGCACATTTAGTGCCATTACTTGTATCACCAGGAACCCAAATACACCAGAATGGTCTTGGTCTCTTGGTTTGTACCTCACGGACACCAACCAACCCACACCTTCTCCTCTGAAGAGAAAAGCGGGTCCTTAAGCACTGGAGCTAATGAATCTTACCTTCCTATGACTTTGTGCTTTATAGCAAAGATAATTTAGTACAGAGCAAGACATGAATTCCAACTGAGATTGAGGCATTAATAATTTCATATTAATGGGTTTTCCAACACCTAGCAATAATTCAATTCTGGTCATGTACCAGCATCTCTCTCCCTGGGAAGGCCACTTATTTTCCTAAACATAGTACCTGTTAGAATCTACCACCAAGTTATATTTAGGAAAAAAGATCTGCTGGACTCAAGCTGTATGGGAGGAAACCACGTGCATGTACACAATTACTGGCACGGCACATCCTTAATGAACCAAGCTAAAGAAGGTCCTGTAAAAACTGTAGCCACCCATGTTTTGTTTGTAACAGCTTCCCCAGATTTTGGGCAGCATTTAAGTAAATGGTGTTTGTCTCAGCTGAAATACTCATTTTCATCTTCAAAGTTCCTTAGTGACAGTCAATGTGCCATTCCTCTCTTCATCCTTTACCATACCAGTATCATGTGGACATGGCTTATTCTTAGTTTCAGAACTATTCAGGGATATGAACATAAACTTCTGCTTTTCAGAGCTCACTCTTTAATCCTCACTGAACAACACAGAGAGGCAGGCTTGATGAAGCCAGGCTTATTACAGAAATGGCGATCGGACTGTTGTCAAAGAGAAGGACACAGAGATGACAATTCAAAGGCCAGGCTGTGGTTTAGCCTCGTTGCTGTGCATCATCATACTTTCTATTCAATCATTTTATCAAGGACAATAATTTAAAATACAAGCGGAAGAGGGTCTTTCAGCCTCTTGAACAGAGATCTTCACCATCTCCGGGACTGTCAGCTCTATAAATGATAGCAGAGGTAATAAATCACTCAAAATGCAGAGCATGTGCTGTCACTTCTTGAGCAAGACATCACCTTGGTCTCTATGCCTCTGTTATCCAAGGTATCCTCACCCAATCTGCCAGCAAGGAGGGTAATTAACAAACATCCCCTCTCAAAAGTAATCGTGGGTAAGTGCTGCTACAGGGAACACGGCAAATGCAACCACCCCTCTCGCCTAACAAAGGGCCCATTGCACAGGTGCCCCATGGTAAGTAAAGAGGTCGTGCCAAATAATGCTGTTACACAAACCTCCTAATAGTTACCTTGCATACTGAAATACTTTTAACAAACTAAATTAGTGGACAGAAAAGGTTATTTAAGCGTCTCTTGCAGAAATGAGACCTCACAAACTTTTTTTAGGTTTTTTGTTTGTTTACGGCTTGACTTTCCTGGAATTATTAAATACGTTACAAACACTGTACAATAAACATTATTAAGACTTCAATAACAACAAAAGAAGTTTTTAGGTTTGAGGTAGTAAATTATCATAAAGCGCATGAAATCCAGTAAGTATTCTGTGGAGGATCCTTCCTTCTCTGATTTAAAGAATGAGATTTTGCAGTGATGTGTAATCTCAGCAAAACATCGTTTTATGACTCAGCATCACCAGGGATTACAGTACAAAGCTCTAAGCCATGTTGGCACACACGCACACATTAGGGCATGTGTACACCCTCAAATCTAATATCCAGTTAGCAGATATAATCTTAGAATTAGCTGCCTGAACAGCAACCCTTCAAGTCCTTTTAACTCGAAAGCAGCTTCCGGGTTTGAAAAAAAGAGCAGCTTTAACTGCTGCTACATCAATTCCCTACTCCAACAGGAAAGTAACTAATATACCACAGCTGGTCACAGGCTCTGCCAAAGACTAGGACGGGGTTAGATTTTTATTTTTTTTCCAAGCGGGATGCTTTAGCCAGCATCCCTAGCATATGCACACAGAACAGCCTTGTTCCTGGCCCTACAGAGCACTGACCTGGGCTCGGCAAGTCCCTAAACTCAGTCGCAGTCTCTCTCTGGAGAGGAACATAAAACAACGACTTAATTTGGAAGGGCCTGTATAGGCACCAGACATGGCACAGATGCACTGTACTATATTTCTTTGCAACACACCAGGTTCCCATTTGCTACAACCACATCGGCCTGTAAAGAATAACCACAGTAGAGCTGGTAACGGCACTGAGGATCACAGGTGGGGTGAACAGAGTTTGGGTCGATAGTAGAGATTTTCTGCTGGGATGATGGCACACAGTCAGACTGCAGGACTTCCATTTTCATTTCTGTGTTGGTGGTGGGGTTTGGGTTTTTTTTTGTTGTTGGTGGTTTTTTTTTTTTTTTTTTGTAGAAGGCAAGAATAAGAGGAATGTAAAAAGTAATACTGGAAAAATATGTGACTCTTTCCAAGGTGCATTTTAAAAAACATTAACTAGTGCTTTGTCTATACACTGACTAAAATTAAAGTATATATTCTTATTATTTTTTTACAATAGAAGATTGCTTTCTCTATACCCCCAAATTCTGTACCACGAGGTATCCTCACATAATGTGATCTCGCAACCTGAAGCTCAGAAATCACAGTGGATATCAGTCATCAGTTAAATCGGCATCTATCCGCAGATATGGTGGAAGCAAGGTCTTCTGCAGGAGTTTCAACTTAGTCCTCATCAGCAGGATTATGAGCACAAGGTGGTTTCCTCACTATTTCACAGCTAGTCAAGGGTCAGAGCTCCTCCTACCACCCGTGGTTCACAGAACAGCTCTGCTAAGGAGATGCTGTGACTCCACACGTCAAATCTTGCAGATGTGGTGCTGTGGCTGCTGTGCTGAACACAACAGATCAAACAAATAGTTTGCTGAATAAACACAGACAACAAGAACTCAATTAACTACTGCAGTACTGTGCAGGTACAGTTTCTAAGAAAAAAGGATTAAAATTGCACAGACCATAAGTAGATTAAAAGAGATGCTTTATATATTACACTAATTCAAACTGCATTTTCTCTGAAAGCCATTCTAACACTTAGGGCACAGTATAAATCAGTATCAGAGCTAATGACAGAATTCAGATTCAGAGAGTAGCTGAGGTTTGTTTGTTTGCATATAAACTTTTGATTATAATTCACACACTCAGGATTTCCCTAGAGAACCTGGATTCAGGATAATGAGGTGAGTGAAACGTGCAAAGTCTATACAGTCCTGTGACTTTTATGTATTTATCAAACAGAAAACTGACACTGTTTTATAATTTTTCTTTAGCTTCTGCTGTGAAAGGAAAAAAAAAGTATTCTAAAGCACATAAATTTTTTTTTTTTAAATCTGTAAAAGGCAAACACTGACAGCTCCAAATAATCAATCTCCACATTTAAGCCCATAATCAGAACATGCATTAAAGACTTTTACCAGCAATGCTATTACTGTCCTACTACTGCAGGAAAGAGAAAGCTTTCTGTAAAATGCAGAAGTGAAACCAAAATACAAGTTTAGGTCACTAGTCAATTTGTTCTTTGTTCAACTAGTACCAAAAATTCTCCCAAGTGAGTAATGTAATCAAGCTTCTGTACTACACTTACATAAAATAATAATTCAAAACACCATCAGTAAATCCCCATTTCTGACCTATTTCATGCAGGTTGAAGAAAGGAAGGCAAACTTCCAGTTTCTTCCACGCAAGCTAGTTATTCTGCAGGTTAAGTGCTAGCTTAACAGAAGAGCTGGCACAGCCAGACTCTAAAGAGAAATTATGGGCCACCAGCAGTGACATACCAACATTACCTTATCTCTTTTGCTCAGAAAAAGGCCCGAGTGTTCAATCAATACTGCCCACGTAGGAGGGGACAGCATCTAAAATAGCACTGGCTGACTTGAAGTAAGAAGCCAGACTGCAGCTACCACAGTGCAGGAAGAGGAAGAAGCAGCAGTGAAAGAGAGTCCTCCCTTCCTTAGCCAAGCCCTGGGCATTTTTCTGGGCTCAGAAGCAAACAGCGTGGCCTCCGTCGCTCATCCAGCCTCCCTCAGCCTCTTTCCTGGCAACGGAGAGTTGGGGACAACAGAAGAGAGAAGCAATTTTCCTGTTTTCTACACTGACAGGGGTATGAAGCAGCCCTGGAACCCCTCCATAGTAACACATCAAAAGCTTAGAAGCAGAGCAGCTCCAGATCCCATCGTTTCTGCCACCACTACAAGAAATTGCCTGTGCAAGGAGTCTTTATTCCTATTAATAGTACCATTAACTCATACGGAGCTGTTCATGCTTTAGAGCAAGAGGAAATGGCTTCAAGTTACACCAAGGGAAGTTTAGATTGGGTATTAGGAAGAATTTCTTTACTGAAAGGGTCATCACGCATTGGAACGCGTTACCCAGGGCTGGGGTGGAGTCCTCATCCCTGGAGGTATTTAAGAGTGGTGTAGATATAGTGTTCAGGGACATGGGTTAGTGTTGGGCTTGTCAGTGTTAGGCTAATGATTGGACTAGATGATCTTACAGGTCCAGGAGATTCTGTGATTCTGTGGGTATATTCATAGAATCATAGAATCGTTAAGGTTGGAAAGGGACATTTAAGATCACCGAGTCCAGCCATTAACCTAACCTGACAAAAGCACTTCTCACTTCTTATATTTGCAAGATATAACTCTGAGTCAGCAGCTCCCACCAAAAACCCATCAGGTCATAAAACGTGCAACATTATCAGCAGGAATTCCTTTGATTTTAATTACAATTATATTATATTTTATCGTATTTCTGACCACTTTCTGCCACTATCCAGTGCAGCTTCACTACTTGACCCTGCTCCAGAAGAATCTTTTGTCACCATGTTATCTATCCTGGAAAGTGCATAACACCTCAGCAGGCACCCAAAAGTGGCATCGGTGGCTCATGCAGTGCTGCCACATGCTTCTCTCTTTCCTTTTCTTCTTGGCACCTCTCACTACACCCAACTTCAGGAAACAGATCAGGCACAATCTATGACAAACCATCTGAAATCACGCTTTAAGGACAAGCCAGGGACGGGGAATTGTTCTCTTTCAGACCTCACTCAAGAAAGACAAAACGCAAATAATAAGAACTATTTTTCTGTCATGCAACTTTTTCTGATGTGCCACTAAGTTAAAATTGTTATAAGGACATAATGAAAATTAAAGATCCTACATGAAGAGATAAGTTATCTTTGATCTACCTAAAAAAGATAAAATCTAATTTGAATACATCTGTTATTGTGCTTTGCCCAAAGGGGACAGCGCACATTACACAAGGAAGTCACTAAACTTATGAAAGTTTAGCAAGGGTAAGTATCCATGATTTTATTTTTGTAGACTCTGGCTAATACAAGGGTAGTGTTTTCAATTCCAGACTACAATTACTTTGAAAACCAGCATTCAGTCAACAGCTTTACCAGAGCTTTTCTGTAATGACTGCCCTTAATTACGTCAATTGCCTTCCACAATTAAGTGTTTGCTTTTGAATAACTCAGTATTTGCAAAACCCACAGGTATTTCCTATGGTAAATATAACCAGGCCAAAGAAACATTGCACATATGCTGACAATCTTTTATTTGAAAGGAAGTTGCTACCTTCAGAAAGGCTGCTGCCATGTCCTTATTAACTCCCTACATGCAGAATGTCTGAAAAATCACACATGCTTACGAGCCACTTGATCCTTTATGAAGTTTCACATTTAGCAATATTCCAAGCTGAGTGGTCAGTATGTCTTTTCAGGTACTTCAGTGATCTTTTCCCAAGATAAATAAACTATGCAGCAATTAATTTACACTTGACTCCTGGGGGAAGGGAGGGATTAATGACAGTGAGGCTAATACACTTCAGTGGTAACACATTTGGAATGACCTTCAGACAACGTATGGGCAATTCGATTTATACCTTCTGACTCTGAGGGCCATCGCCTTCATCAGAAATGCCATCTTCCTGCTGATCATAAGCAGGCCCTCCCAGGAGCCTTATTCTCTTCTCGCATTGCTTCTTTGCCACTGTCAGCTGATTAATATACCTCTTCACATTGCGAGCCCTCAGTAGGTCAGCTTTCATTGCTGCAGTTTCTTTTCCTTTTGAATCTAAGAATAAAGCAAAGCAGAGATAGTCTTTTACAACATGAAAGCATCATCACACTATTGCCTCTGTGACCTGCCTGATCAAAGCATTTGTCAGTCAGAAATCAACTATGCACCTGAGCACAGATACTGGAAAGTTTGTATTTGAAACAGAATGATAACTTTGCAACATTATCCAATGATACCTCAAAGTTTATGTAAAACAGACCAGAAAAAAAATCCTTATTCAAATGTGCCGTGAAATCTGACCCCTCCAGCTCTCTTCCCATGGCTTGCTGCAAGACACAGGCCCAAGACTTGTACTACAGGGTGCACATTTATCGGATGGCCTTAGGAAGTCAACTACAGCCATGGTGTACGATAACACCCAGAGCTGATGGCTTATGTACCTTACTGGACATAACATTGACTGCCTAGAGTCATGAGGGACTGGACTCAATCCCCTCCAGCCCAGTACAACATGTTCCCATGCACCTCATTTGCAAATTCAAATTTCTTGAGACTGATGTGAACAGCACATCATACAGCATCTCCTTCAGACAACAACATTGACCAAAGCTCACTCAAAATGGTCAGATGACTAAGAAAAACATCTTATAATGCCATGTCAAGACCGCACAGTACTGTTAGATAGTGAAGTAACACGAAGATGACAGTCAGCTGAATGAGACTTGGTAATAAAAGGTGTAATGTTTGTGTATTCTACATTCCAGCCTTTTCAGCTATTTACCAGGGCCTAAAAAAAGCAGCAGCAGATAAAGCAGATTAAAAAATCCTACCGCATTGAAATCATTCCTGTTTTATATCAGCAGGATGCAACTAATTCACACTGGTTTTATTTTCCTGTTGTTCGATGACAATAGTCCTGCTTTTGCGGGCTGCGACTAGAGCTCAGTAGCAGAGTACCTGGCTTGTACTTGGCTCTGGATTAATTGACTGTTCAGGGATAAGTAAAAGATCTATTCTACTGTGTTTTCAAAATATCAAATGCTAATAAAATGATGTTGATGAAAACAGCATTCCACTTTCAAAACAGTTGCTGTAAAGAAACAAGCAGACAGCTAGGTTTGTGCATGCACGCACAGAAAAAGGAAACCTCTTAGGAATGATTTAAAATAGGTATTTTAAATACATTTCTATCACATTAAGGTACCTTCTCTTTTTAGGACTGTTTTCATGCTTTTATTTCCCCCTTAAAGCCACGTGTAATTACTACATGCGACTGTAAGTTTTGTCACATGTATACTGAAGGACAACTCAAGGTACATGGAGCTCCCCAAACTTCTACATGTAATGCGAGTGCAGATATTCTCTGAGTACCTTTTCCCATATTTTTAGTATCACTTTATTCGCTGCATGTATTTATGTATGTTGGTAGGGAACCTTCCTGATACAAAGACTCTTACTGTTTTAATGGATAAGTATCATTTGCATCTGAGCTGCCATGTAATAGTGAACTACAGAGATGATACTCGCTGAAGCAAAAGATAAAATGAGTTTACCGTGAAAAAAAATAAGCCATCTGTTTTCGTGGCATGTTATCTCCACAGGGAAGTCAACAGAGCATTTAATTTAGCGTTTCAGCTCCCTGACCAGAGGTACCAGTATTAATGAGAGAAAAAGAAAGGAGAACAAAAAAAGGCAGGAAAAGACCTTAGGGACAAAACAGTTCTCTCCCTCAATTTAAAACATTTACAGCCAAACCAAATACATGGACAGCAGTTTAAAGCGAAGATTAAACCCCAGATTTCCGCTTCTGCACTTGACTAAGATGATTTCTAAAAGTTCTCAATTCTCTCAATAGTTTAAATACTTTGGGTTTGAAATGCACACTTGAAACCCTACGCTTTGAAAACCCACAAACAGTGCTATGTAATGATCGTTCAGCCTTCTTAAAACAAAAGTATGCTTCTTAGTGAAACCAAGGCATTCTTGAAGGGTTTTCAAAGTAAGCATGTCTACTTCACCTGAAGTCTTATCATCCTGTGATTGCAGCAGGGCTCCAGGAGAGACTAATGAGCCCTACATCCCACCTGCTTCCGGTAATTAATTACTTTATTAGCAAAGATCCTTCAAAAACATTTGCCTCACTCAGCTCTTCATATCCATAAGGAGCCACCCCATATAAGAAACACACGGGGCAGAATGATGAAGATCACACTGCCAGCCTGTTCCTGCTTCATGGATAAACAGGACTAGTCACCATGAAAGCCTGGCAATGACATCCCTTCACAAATAAACAAGAGACTGATGAAGAGCAGCCCAGCACAGAGTGTGGGTAACGTGCAAGAGAGGTGGCATGGAAGTGTGGACAAACACTGAACGTGATTTCCCTCTTCCAAAATATAAAAGATAAGCTAGCAGAGGTCAGGAGGAGCATTTTCGTGTCAACTGGGGAAGATCAGGAGTATCACTGGTTTTCTCCTAACCCTAACTTCCTTTTTAGACTTTTGAGAATTCTCAGATTTTGAGATCTAAACTGCTCTGGTGAGTTTTTTTGTTTGGTTGGGTTTTTTTTGTTTTGTTTTCAGGATTTTTGTTTGGGGTTTTTATGTATTAAGCCCTATCAAAAAGGTATTTTAAGCTATAAAGATAACTTCTCTTTTTAATCTATTCTTGCCTGATCCCACCACCACTAAAGTATTAAGATATAAATAAGAGCCTTTTTGCCATTTCTGAATATCATAGAATCATGGAATGTTAAAGTTGGAAGGGACCTTAAAGATCATCTAGTTCCAATCCCCCTGCCATGACCAGCAGCAAAGGTTATGTTCAGTACATTCAGGTAGCACTGCATAAACTAAATAAAACCAGAAGGTTACAAAAGAAAAGGCTTGCTTTTACTCACATACCCTTCAGCAAGTTCCAATGAAGGGAAGAGGAGCAGACATATGCTACCAAGCAAGACATTGTTTCATCACTACACAAGAAAAGAAAGTGCATCCTTCGGACTTTTTCTTTTTTCCTCTCTTTACTAGTATCAACTTCACAGTTTGGGGATTGTATTACTATTATTCAAAACAAACAAACAATACCAATCCTTATCAGCAAAACAAGAGAAATCCTTCTTGGACACCCCCTCCCCACGAGTTGCATATGCTTTTTCCAGCAAGAGCTGAGCAGGGACTCAATCCCCAAAGCAGCCAAAGGGTCTTTTAGCAACTTCCTCCAAAATAATTTTCCTTACCAGGGTAAACTTTGACAAGACACGGGCTGCCATGGAGGAACGTCAAAACCCCAGAGGGGTACTGTGCACCCCTCCCCAAGGGCATCAAAATGCAGTCAGTACCAAAGCATGATTTCAAACTCTGCTTATCCACAGCTGTGGATAATTTAACTTGCACTGAACAATATTAAAATACAAATGGTCCAAATGAACTCAAACTTACCAAGCAAAAAAAGCTAAGATATCTGTGAAAATCTTTTTTACTCCATCCACTTTTGCACATCTATAGTGCACATCTGACAAAGCTTCCGCATTTTCCTCTGCAGCACTCATAACCACCTTGATTTGAACTAGGCCAGGAGCAGATTCTGGAACGCACCAAAAACATTTCTGAGAATGGATTCCTCAGACCTAATTTTATTTCCTCCTCTTTTTTCGTAGTTCTGCTACTTGTTCACTAAATACCTTGAACTGCAGTACACATTCACACCATTCCTTTTTCAGTCAGAATGCTGGGCCTTGCAAAAGATAGTTATGTCAAACGCCACACAAACTTTATTACCACATACCACAGCGAGTGATACAACACAAAACCAACGTAAATGAAGACAGATACAATACATAGATAAAGATCACTTAAGGGACGAACTAAATTGTATTGTAGTACTTCATGAGCTGTCCCTTCTTTTGATAGAAGCAGCATAAAACAAAGACTTCTCATCTTAACTGCAAAGTTATATTGCAAAAACATGATTAAAACTGGAAGTACAAGTTCATGTTCCTTTACAGCTTCAAGAACTACAGATACCTGACACCTGGCAGCACGTACAACAGTATTGACTCATCTGACTAGTCTCTGAAGGAGCTACGTGCATGCACAACATCGTATGTGTTCATGAAAGACGTTTTGCGAAAGCCGAGTTAAGCACATGCAGTGCCTACTTAATGCTGTGCTGAAGCATTTAAGTAGCAAACACCGATTTAACATTTTCATATAAACAATAACTAATCTTCTATATATAATTTACCAATCACTACAGACCTCTGAACTCTCAGAAACTTTGAATTACACATTTTCAAAGCCTACGTGGGCCTGGAAAAGTATTTATTCCATTCTGCAAAAGCAGGCTAAACTTTGAGAAGAACACAAGGTTCTTCTACTGCATAAGGTACAAGCAAAGGGAAAACCAGGTCTGTGGTCAGACAAGAAAATGAGTAAAAAAGCACTAAATCCCAAACAAACACTTTAGACAACAGGTATGGGGGAAGGGACTTAAAAGGAGGTAATGGAGAATTTAGGCACTGATCATTAGCAATACATAGTGCAACAGTCTCCCACATCACTGCCACAGCTGAGCAAAACAAAAAGCAAAGTGGCATGGGAGTAAGTATGTACTACGCAATAAAATAACATCCACCACAAACAGCCTCTGTCTGTAGGTCCCTGCGTTCCCCTTGGCCACTTCTGTCTGACCCGTGAGCATCCTCCCTTCCTCTCTCCCTGACAGGCATCTCACCAACCCAGCCACGGACGAGACACGTTACCATCACTAGCACACAAAGGATCGCAGGGGGAAAAAGGCAACCCTCCTCTATGGAGCTGATTTGAAAAATCACAAATCAAAACAAATGAGCCTACCATGATCAGAATCACAATAACCTTCACCTTCATCCACAAGGATTCCCTCCACATGTACTGCCTGAGCACAGCAT
The DNA here is from genome assembly GCA_013398815.1 of Ibidorhyncha struthersii. Lineage (NCBI taxonomy): Eukaryota > Metazoa > Chordata > Aves > Charadriiformes > Charadriidae > Ibidorhyncha > Ibidorhyncha struthersii. The sequence continues at coordinate 56,590 of VZSZ01004083.1, forward strand.
GCAAGCGTAACAGTAGCTCTTTAAGCCTTGCCAAAAAGCAATGCAAAAATAATTGTGTATGCGTGTTATCCCTGCATGGAGGATGGAGAGAGAGGAATCATAATATAGTTTTGTCATAATTAAGTTAGATGGCATCTGTAACGCGCTGGAATGCATTTTACTTCACCAAATTATCATCTTGACAAAACCCACACATCGCAACCCACACACCCAAGTTAGCTTGGAGCCCCGGCTTCTAAAAGAAAAGTTCCTTTTTACAGACATTCAAGCCTCCTTCAGAACCACAGTACCTAAAAAGCCTGCCCACAGACAGTTCTGTTTCTGTACCAGTTGTCAGCTCCACTTATAAAACCAAATATCTAGATGCACAGCGGGAACGCCCGGCAGGAGAAATCATCTACTGCAACACAGCAGATCTCCTCATACAGAAATGGCTGCTTATTCGATCTGTCTCACAATCCCTGCTTGAAAAGGAGCAGTTTTCTCAACGGGGTGCCCTGGGGTTGATTACAATGTGGTGTCTGAAAAACGGTCCCATCCCATCATACGAGGGTGGTTTCTGGTCATGCTGTGAAGTCATGTGTAAGCTAGAAGGCACAGAAAATCAAATAAATCCCTTCAGGGTGTCGGGAGGGAGAATCTGTTGAGAGATTCTCTCTGTTTTGCCCGAAGACAAGGTACATGCCTTCATGGAGTTTTGCTTTTGTTTTAAACAGCAGCTAGTAAAAAGGGATCCTCAGATCCTCGCTAAAATTCTTGTAGGATCCTATAATATAAAACCAGTAAGAGAAGAAACAAACATGTGCCTGCTAAAATTAGAACTAGTGTATTTAAACAGCTTATTACCCATGCTACATCAAATACCAAATTATTATAGCACCCTACTTTTGTTCCTGTATCATTTAAAAGGCTTTTTTGAAGCCTTTTCTTTCAAAATGCAGTAAACATTTTCAGATAAGCATGTCTAGTCCTTCAAAATCACAGAATCACAGAATCGTTGAGGTTGGAAGGGACCTTTAAGATCATCGAGTCCAACCATTAACCCAACCTGACAAAACCACTTCTAAACCATATCCCCAAGTACCACGTCTACCCTTTTTTTAAACACCTCCAGGGATGGCGAATCCACCACCTCCCTGGGCAGCCTATTCCAATGCTGGATAACCCTTTCAGTGAAAAAGTTTTCCTAATATCCGACCTAAACCTCGCCTGCCTTAACTTGAACCCATTTCCTCTCGTCCTCTCACTTGTCACTAGGGAGAAGAGGTCAGTCCCCACACAGATTTTGTAAAAAATACCTAAAATACCTAAAATTCAGCTCAAATTTAGTTCAGTTCTTCCAAGGAATCTTTATCAAAAGGCAAGACGAAGAGAGTTTTACAGGTAAAGATGGAGAAAGATGTGATTCTTCCAACCAGAGCACATGTGACTGTAGAGAAGAGCACAGTCCAAAAATACCAATAGGAAGAAAAACCAAAGATGAGTAAAAAAAAAAAAAAGAAATAAAACCAAAATCAAGCCTCCTTCTACAGCTACTACTGAAGTGACCCTGACTATTTTGGAAGAGGACACATAGAAGGACACAGTTTAGACAAGTAACACAGATACACGTAAACATCAGATTCAGCAGTTGTGTGCAAGTGTAAATAAGAGAAGTGGTGTACTGTCAGCATACAGGATAACAGCTTCCATTTACAGTGGCCTGCACCACTCCAAAAACAAACCATCAACACCTCTGAAAACACTAACGCTACGTTAGGTTTCTTATGCAGCTTTAGCAATGGCCAAAAGCAATTCTCCTGGCCACAGAAGTTACATCATCCACCCACAACAGGCATCATCCAGTGAAGCTCTCAACTTAATTTGTGTCTCAACCTTTTAAGACATTTGACTCTCTCAGAAGTCAAATGCAAAACTTACTGCTTAACATGAATCAGATGCTTTTGTACGTTTTCCTTTGCTCTCCTACGCTCACATGCCAGAAGACTCAAGTGATAGAAATCTGAAAAGAAAAAAGACCCTATAACATGCCATTTTTACTACAGAGTGTTTAATACAATGATGTTCAGAAGTACTTTAGAGTACTTTCTGCTTTTATTAGAGGGCGCTAACAGCTAAATATTTTGCCAATAGGTGGCACCAACAGTAGTTAAATCAAGTGTAAAGAACCCTGTCCTTGCTGAGGGACAAGCCTTCCTCTCCAAGCCCTCTGGGCACCAACTTTAAATGTATACTTCAGTATCACCAGATAAAAAAGTAAAATAAGTCAGGCAACTGTAGCTCACATGAGAAGCCATCAGTTTGAAACGTGGTACTCAGGCTACGCATCCTTTCATAACAGACACATCATCTTTTTATAAACTGAATATTTTCAGTCAGTTTTAGAGGTTTAATTATGTCTCCTCAACCAAAAGCAAAGGTACACAATACTGCTCAGGCATCTTTACGGCTAGTTATGTACTTGTGCAACACAGGCTTTGCTTAGATAGCAGCTAAGCACTCACTGCTGCAGAGTATTGGGCACTCCTGCTGCACTAAGTGCTCCTCAGGTTTGTTGCTGTACCTTTTTCTATTGAAAATGCTACCTCAGGAAGGTCCCATGCCTCAAAATGATGGAGGCTGAGCCTAAATCCATGTACATATTATTCTACACTTGCTCTACTCTTACAGTCTGAAAGCAGGTATCAGGCTCAACAGACTGCTGGCCAGCCAAAGTTCAGTTACTCTACCTGAACACCCAGACACTAAAGAAGCAGTTACATTCTCAGGACTCAACTTTTCCATAGGAAAAAAGAAATAGCTACCAGTAAGACTATCTCTCACCAGGCTGGAATCAAAGCTAAGAGATGCCCCTGACACAAAAGGCAAGAGCTACTTGCCTTACATTTACTACCAGGAAAGGGGAGACTGTCATATCCATTGAACATCCATGCTCAAACACATTGTGACGGGTATGCAGCAGGTATTAGGGGAACAGATTAAAAAGAAAAAGATAGAATGAGACTGTGCAAACACACTTCTATTTTGCATAAATCTTACATTTAGTTATTCACCGTGAAATCCAGCTGATGCAGGCGTTAGCAGTACGCTGTGGCATCCAGAAAGGGAAACATCAAAAGGTGACATGAGTAATGTGGTGGTCTGTTCTACAAGAGTTCAACAATCTTTGTATCAGCAGTGAGCTGTGCTGGGTTTTTTGTTGGCTTTGTTTGGTTTTAAGGAAGGTAGCACAGCTTTTTTCCTTAAACTTTTCTTCCTAAAATTCAGGAACATGTTAAATTCATTACCACATTAGGAAAAAATGTTTCCACCTATTTCAGGAAAAACAAGACACAAAAAAGCCTTCAGAACTAGATCTAAACCCTCTACAGTTTTGATAGCCCTCTTACAGTTTACTGTACATAGACTGAGCCTGAACATTTTTGGTAGATGAAAAACTTGGCAGAATAACTCAAACAGATTAAAAATCTGCCTTAAATTTGTGTGAACTCTAAAACGAATGCCTCTGTTGGACATACTGTTCCACATGTGTCAAGCAAAAAATGTCACCTTTTTCTTCAGGCACAACGTGAATAACCATTGGCTGTTAATACATGAAAGGTTTAGCCACAATAGCTCCACTGCCTAATATAGCCAGCAGTGGTAATCAACTCTTAAATGACATACAAGGTTGCCATAGGACTACACTAACAATAAAAGTCAATACCTTAACACAAAACGTCAGTGCGCCAGATAGTGGAATTTCTGTTTGATTTTTTTTAATACAGGTAAAAGTCAAGAGCCCATAAAAATGCAGAACCAACTTCACCACAGAGTAAGTGGAATCAGATCTACTTTGGCAGAATAAATAGCAATAATCTTTTTATACCTATTCTGCAGTACCAGGCACTTGTAGCTTCAGAAAAACATCTTCTGTTCAGGGTTTAGAACAGTGGATAGTTAACTAGATAAACTCAAGTGAGACAGAGTGAGACAGTAATTAATTGTAGGAACCTAAACAGTATAAAAATATTCCCCAAATCAATTCTTGTCACAACAAAGACCAATGGCAGCACAAATGGAAATAAGAGCTTAGCAAGATTGATTTTTCATAATGTACTCAGAGTTAACTTCCCTGTTCTCATTTTATTACTTTATGAAACAGACTTTCCATTAAATTAACTCTCATCTGAGAAATATTAGTATCTCTTTCTGTAATGTACACTTGAGCAAAAAACAATGCCTACTTTTCCTTTTGCCTTGCTTTGACACAAGCTATTTATCCTACAGGAATGCACATCTAGCTCTATTTTAGAATGTAAACAAAAAGCATATCAGTGTTGACAACCTTACACTTTCAGAAACTTGAGCACGGACCCCAAACTCTTTAGACTGACCAAAGATATCCCCCCCACCCTCAGCATGTTTGTTTTCTGTTTCTGCATTTTTCATTACGTTTGAATCACTTTTAAAAGCTTTCCTTTGTGATACATGCACCTAGAAAAGGATTTCTTTTCTTTTTCTTAACCCGACAGATAGAGATTACCTGAGAACCTAAAAGCAAGATCTTTTAACTTTGTTTGTTTACAAACAAATTAATTTATATTGTCCACTGCTTTTTTATTATGCTTTGATATAGCTTAAGTATATCCATCCAAGCAAAAGTTTGGTCTGTAATTTTGCCATCAATATAACATCCTGAAGATATACCAGTTTTGGTACATTTTAAGAACCATAAAAAGCAGTATATATAATAAATGTTAAGTGCAAATGTAAGATGCATGTGCATTTTAAAAGGCAGACATTGCCAAAACATTGCAGACGGATTTAAGAGCACTCTGCATTGTAACACAAAAACATAATACAATGAAGAGTCAAAATAGAGTCTGACTGACTATTATGCTGCATCATTCCTTCTTCAGTGTTTTGAAAGCAGAACCACCTGAGACTTTGAAGAATGGATTGTATGAAAAAGAAAGAGAGAGGATGATTCTCAGTATATGAATTTGTAATGCTAAAAATCCCAGATACAGCAAGTTCTGAAAATGAATGCGTCATAGATATGACCTTTCTCATGATCCATCAGCTTAGATGAAGATGGGGTAGGGGAATAATCAAAGCACGGGAGTTTCTGGAAGAATCAGACAAATTGAACAGAACTGAAATATTAAAGGCATCACATTCCCAAAATCTGTCTGAAAATCCCACACATAGTGATTGCATATGTGTGTCGGGAGTTCAAACAGCTTTTCAAAATGAAAACAACAGATGTGACTTAACAAAATGAAATCTTACCTTTCTGCCTCTTCATTTGGGGAATATTGCTGATTGTGGTTGCCTGAACTATTTCCACTACAATCTGATACCTAGTTTTAAAAACAGAAAGGGATAAGGGTAAAGAGGGAGGAGAGAAAGAAAATAAACATGGTATTAATTTTTTTACAATGTGTTCTTCATACAGCACACTTAAGAATTAATAAAAACCAAAACAACTCCACCTCCTCGTCACCTGGAAACAGAGTCATTTCTCAGTATATCTGCAACCTAAGGAGCAGTGTGCATATGGAGTAGACTAGGAAAATGTTTATCTTGGAACAAAAGGAAAACATCCAACTAACAATAACCCTTCCCCCTTCTCTCAACTGCTAGCATTGCACAGCCAGTTAATAAAATTCCATGAACACAATATAAAGTCATGCTCTTAACATTAAATGTAAGTTTTCTGTAGGAAACTAGGACAGGAGTTCAGTTCGAAAAGCGAAGAGCGGTCTGTAAGGTTCTTCTAGCTAATGCACTCAATGTGTATATGAAGCATACATAACTCCAGAGAAGAAAAGAAATTATTATACTAAAATAAGTAAAACACTAAAGTACTACAATCCAGGAATAATTAAAACCTGTTTATCACCTAAAACTATACTACACATAGTGGAAGACAGCTAATGCAGTTAGTAAACTGAGTTTTAAATAAAGCCAATCTTGTAACTAACAGACACTATGCACTCAGCAAAGAAAATGACTGCCAGTTAAATCTTTCATAAACATCCAACTTCTGGTCATAATGAACTCTCAGATTCCTCTCAGTGCACTTACTTTGGCAGCTATTAATACTGGTAATAAAGCAAGTATTCTAGTGAATTTAACTCATTCCTGTAGGAGTTCCCTAACCTCATCTATTAAGTTAACTCCCAGATGAAGGCTGAAGCTTCCTAGAAAGTCTGCTATTTCCATGACTACTTATTCTCTGTTTAAGAGAGTCTATGGTCCTTAAAAATATATTTCCCTTCTTCCATGTATATTTCTTTGACCAGCATCATTCAAATTCCCCCCCATTCCTTTTCCCTCCTGTAACTCTTTTAGGATTTTGATTGTCTTGGACTCTTTGTATAGACATACAGTTTTACACATGCAGCATATGCTCACTTACAACTACACTTCGGGGGTTGGTTGGGGTTTTTTTTCCCTGCAGTAATCTTTATTCTGCCCAACTCCTTTGATTACCAAGTTGAAACCTGAGAACCTGTTTGCAAAACTTTAGTTCTAACCCTGTTTCCTTTTGCCATTACTCTATCTTGGTTGTTTCCATCCACCATCACAGTTCTTGCCCAGTCCTTCAGAGGAAGGACAGCCCCATAGTGAGGATGATATTTTGGTGTGTAGAAGTCCCACAGTTAGTCCCCTGCTCAGACACGGACTTCCCAAATTACTCTGGGCAGCTCACTTGGACTTTTGGTGCCTTGATTATGTCATCTGTAAATAGGTTATAAACAACACTCATTCACCTCACTCAGCTGTTGTTACTGTGAACATTATGAGTTTATCGAATAAAGTACGGACAACCAAGTAAATACTGCACATGGAAGGTAGTTTCCACTTCTACCTTGCAACTTTTTTCCTTCCAAATTTACGCCCATTTGTTCGCATTCATGGATTTACATGTTTTCATTATCAATACTGTAATGCAACATCTCTTTTTTTTCTGTTCCTCACTATATTACCTTAGGTAAGGGAGACGGTCTGATTTACATCCTCAAAGATACTATTTAGTCTATTCCCCTTAAGCACTGGGCTCTGGCTGTAACTCTGGCAGGTCCTGCTTGATTAACCTGATCTCCTTCTGTGACAAGGTGACCTGCTTAATGGATGAGGCAAAGGCTGTGGATGTTGTCTACCTAGACTTTAGTAAAGCCTTTGAAACCATTTCCCACAGTATTCTCCTGGAGAAAATGGGTGATCATGGCTCGGATGGGCATACTCTTCGCTGGGTAAAACCCTGGCTGGAAGGCCAGGCCCAAAGGGGGGTGATGAATGGAGTTAAATCCAGTTGGCACCGGCCACAGGTGGTGTTCCCCAGGACTCAGCACTAGGGCCGGTTCTCTTTAATATCTTTATCAATGATCTAGATGAGGGGACAAGAGGAAACGGCCTCAAGTTGCGCCAGGGGAGGTTTAGATTGGATATTAGGAAAAAGTTCTTCACAGAAAGGGTTGTCAAGCATTGGAACAGGCTGCCCGGGGAAGTGGTCGAATCACCATCCCTGGAGGTATTTAAAAGATACCCAGATGTGGTGCTGAGCGACATGGTTTAGTGGTGGTTTTGGCAGTGTGACGTTTACAGTTGGACTGAATGATCCTAAAGGTCTTTTCCAACTTAAATTATGCTATGATTTTATACTCAACGCTGTACACCACTGCACCACAAAACCACTACCCTGGCTACACTGTCATACCATGACCCGTTCTCCCTGAAAGTCTGTTGCAAATCTTATAGCTGCTACATATTCTGAGGTGATAGTGAGTAAACATCTAAGGAAGTTACAAATGTGGTGTATTAATTTTATTTTCAAGAAGTGAACTGTACTTGATAAACTGAACCAATCATGGGCTCACATCCACATTACTTCAAACTTCCCACTCTTATCTCTTCCCTATTCTTTATAATATTCATCCCTTTCCTTCATTTCTTAAGTAAAAAATGACAGTGAATCAGTGATAATGGTCTTTCTTACCATGAATTGCTTAGCAACCTTTTGCTGCTATACTAATAAATAACAGAATAAATTTAATGCTGATCTTGAGAGCAGAATGAAAACTAGCCACCAGTTTATTTCCTTATCACTACTACTTATTCTCAGCTATGTTTTTAACTCATGTCTTATCTGTAGTCTTCTTCTGGCAGAGCAAGTAAATTTGTTCCACATCTGATGCAGAAGAATTCATCTTTTTTTCCTTATTTGTAGCAGACTTCCAATTTATCCACACTACCTTAAATCTGAGGGGAAATGAAGGTGAAACTTCACTGTATAACTTTTTCTTCTTGAAAGAAATAGGGACAACTTACTTTGTGTAGACTTGATAAAACAGGAAGAAAACTCTGCCACCCTTCATGACAAGCAGCAACGAAGGTAAACATTATAAAGAGTGACTCTGAAAGATGTTCATAGATAACCATACAATGGTCCCTTCTCTGGAAGCTTTGTTGCTTTGGGTTTCCCCCCCAAACAAATAAAAATTTTCAGAAAGCAAAGGTATAAAAGTGGAAAAAAGGGAAAAAAACCCAAAATGAGCAAATGACTTTTTATGAAAGCAAACTTCAGCTCCTCAAATGTCCCTTATAAAAATGAAAGGAATGTTTCCACAAAAACAGTAGAGAGAAGTTCTGCTACGAGATAAAGTGACCAAATGTTAGAGGTCCATGTTAATGAACTGTGAATTCAAAAGTATCTCCAAAATTAATCATAAGTAATTCCTGCATCATTTAAATAAGTTCTAAAAATAAAATCCATAAAAGCAATGCAGAAAATCAATACAATATTTCTTCTTAAGGTAACACTTCTAAGCAAGTAGAGAAAAAAAGATTCAGAAAATCCTAGTACCATTACTAGCCTTTCAGGGAGAACTATCTGCAAGGCAGAGAGCTGGTACACTTGCTTACAAGGACATCCAACACACACAGCCTCCCACTCTTCTCTGATTTCCTAGCTAAGAGCAACAAACATCTTTTCACTCACAGGTTTCCACTGATGTAGCTGGGGATTTTTCCTTACTTACCCCATAATGAATACCTGGTTCTAATTACAGGAAAGCCTAGCAAAACTCTGTTAATGAAATCAGTCTGGAAGGATACCTTATGGGACTTGTGTCCTGTAATGTCACGTGCATACATCAAGAAGCACCCAGGACTCCATGCTTTCTTGACCATGGTCAGTCAAGAGTCTGAGGAAATGTTTATCAGTGCCTCATGGCCTCTTTCACTGAGCAAGGTATTTTATTATTATTTCAGTAAATACATAGTAATTAATCTGCAAAGATAAAGCACGGCAGGAACAGTGAAAAAAAAATAATGAGTTTCCCAGCAACTGTAGTGTCTTGGGATAAATTTCGCTCAAAGTTAAGCCTACACAGAAAATTGTTACTACTTATATCTGTTCTTTACCAAGATGTTACGTGGCAACATTAGGAGTAATAGGAGGCGGCTTACAGTCCATGAATGCTATGCACTCACTTAGAACAGGCACTGAAAAATGATTTCCAAATAAAACCAAGAAAAGGAACTTGTGATAAACAGAGTATTATTACCCAGAATAGCATCTAACTGGGAAACCTGTTGAAGTGCAACAGGCCAGTAATTTATTTTTTGAAGGAAGAGAACTGGAAGCATTCTCCCCCCTCCCATCACTCCAACAGACTCTAACCATTTCGCTCAGTGATAACTGTGTAACAGCTTATTTGTTCCTTCCTGTTTAATCCCTTCTTTATAGGTTTTCCTGTGGTTCACTGTTCTGAATTACAACCTGAAATACCATTTAGTTTGTTCACCTAAAATAACACCCTTTTTTTTTCCATCCATATAGGGACCACTGTTTGGTTTTCTTGACATAAATCTGTAAACTTTCACTGGTAAATCACGAAAGTTTTCCAAAATACACTACACAACTTTTAGATGACTACAGGTTGGCCCACCTCTCTAGGTGCTCCCACAGTGCGGGAGAACAAAAAGAACAGGAATCCCTCCTCCCACAGGGGAACACTCTTTAACCACCTTCCCAGCGACTGGCTCTATACAAACAGAGGGAAGGAAGAACGCTGCCTCCAAAATCAAATAACATTTCTCTTCAAAAAGATGATACATTTTCTCAGACATTTTCCATTCAAATACTGATCAGCTTAGATGGATCGACATTTCGTAGGGTGTAGAGCAACACGTTTCAAAATGATGGCAGTTGGACTCCACAAACTAGAAAGGAAAAACCTAAGTGCAGCCAAAACCACATTATTTCATAAAGCAAATTTGCTATCTGGTATTAAAGAACACAATTTAAAGTGACCTATCAGCTAAAAAGAGAGCACATTGAGTGTTAATGTGCCTGAACAACAACAACAGAAGAGTTTGGTTTCTTTTGAAATGAGCAGATCCATTAGTGTGATTATGCTAATAAATATGATGTCAATTAGGTTTTAGACAGAGTCTAATAAAGACTAATTTCTGCTCTCAGGAAAGGCATGCTGGCCCAGAGTAAAGAGCAAATTTTACAGCAGACAAACAATAAGTAGCCAAGCAACAAAATCATTTCACCATCACCTAAATGTATTTTCCTATCTCAGAAATGCAAGTGGTTTCAGAATCAAAGAAAAGAACAAGAGAAAGTAAGATGCTATTTATGCAACCCACATACTCCATCTCGGTAAACCATCACTTGGCCTGATGAAGCCAAGTCTAATAGAAGGTCTGGGTCACAACAGATGACACAAAGTGCACCAAATGGGATCGATGTGCTTGTGTCTTTCAGATGTTACTGCAGCCATTTAGGCAGAGAGAAAGCTGACCTGCAGCAGAAGTTGAAGGGAGTTAGGGAAGAGGAAAAAGTAGCAGTTCTGGTTGATGGTAACAGATTAGGACAAACACTCTGGAAATGGCTTCAACAGTTCTCTGAAGCTTTGGTGTGCTCAACAAAACCAGCTCAAGGACATCTAGGAAGATCCTACAACAGTAATATCTCTGCTCCCTGCTTCCCAGTCACTTGTTTCTTATCCTTTCACTTACATCAGAAATCAGAGGAGAAACAGCTCGGCAATAAAGATAAGGCAAGCCTAAACATCTTGTACTCGGGCAAGCAGCACTGTATGTTATAATGAAAGATGGAAGGAAAGAGAGATGAGATTTTTGTGAGGGGAAATTAGTATGAAAGTGAGCAGCTGCTATTTGCATTAGAAAACAGGAACATCAAACAAACTCATGATATGTAGGAGCTCAGTGGTTTCTTTTGGTCTTTAAGGAATTCTTCAGAGTTCATTAACATGTTTAAGAAGGGTGCAATTGGGAAACACCTCCCCATAACAGTCCAGGACAACCTCTGATCCAGTGGTAAAACGTGCTGGAACTCAAACACCTCTTCCCATGTCACAGAATCACACCAAGCTGCTCCAAATGCCCCTTGTCCATAGGGTCACTATGGTTCACAGTCACCAGACCGCCACGGCCAGCCATACTTCACAAAGATAATGAGGAGATAACCAGACACTATGGAAATTCAACCTATTATTTCATCTAACTGCACAGACGCAAGCTGTAAAGAAGCATCTGGTGTGCCTTTCAACAGTACAGTCATCTCCAGTATATTACTAAGTGGAAGTTTTTTTAACATTTTCTGCCACCGAACTAAAAAGCTGACTATATTAGAGATTTAGTGAATGTTGTGGCTTATCATCCTCACTGTCTCTGCTTCACCCAAAGAAATCTAAAATTGAATTTAAAAAGAAAAATCACAATTCATTCAAATCTCAGCAATGGACTGGCAAAAGAAGAACATTTACTTTTGAATGAGCTACAGCGAAACATTAAATACCTCAGTTGTTTCAGGAACTCGATGTCAGAGCTGCTGTTAATGAGCTTGATGAACTCCTCATAAGAAGGAGCATATGTGTAGTCTTTCTTCTGATGCTCATTCATCTGTTCTCTGTACTCCAGCTGGCTGAGTAGCATTCGGTTTATATAATCTGGATCACTCAGCAGTTCCACCACTGGTTTCAGTACTGGAGAGGAAAAATATTTTAAAACAAAATCCTTATGCTGAAGAATAACTGCTGTCCTTCAAAAGAAGATTATAGATAAAAGGCAAAAATAAATATGCAAGTTGATATAAATCCAAAACCAGTCTTCTGGACTACATAGTACATTTGAGACTGGATGTACCTTCTTGATAAAACTGTTTAGTCTATTACACAAATTGCCATCCACTGACAAAGCTGAGCTCTGCTTGGAAAATTCCAAATGTTTTTGCTCCTTCTGCTGTGTGCCTTGAAGGCTATGACATTACAGCCACTATAAATGAAAATTAAAAGTAAACTGAATCACGTAATATACTTGAGATTTCATAATTTCTGAATTTTACTTCAGTGACATAAAAAGTGACTAGTATATTTATAATCAGATTAAAATAAATTGTAGCTAATAAAAAGCAAAACAGAAACCCTCAATTAAAAAAATCACACTGGATAAATCAAAGTCTAAAAAAAAAATCTGGTATCATGATTCAGTTATAATCACATCCTGAAGTCTATGGATTCTATGTATCTGAAAAAAAAAAAAGGGCCAGAATTATTCACATCATCACTATAAATGCTGTTATGGAAGACCGCAAAAGTGTTCCTCTATGAAAAAAAATAGAAGAATGGAACAGACAAATTGTGTTTTATCCTGAAAGGTACTGAACAGTGGCATCAAATCAGAAGAGTCAAGTAAGTATATGCTTGATTTTGAGAATACAAAGTATCTTACTGGTTATCAGAGAAATCAAATTTCAGCATTTAAAAGCAGAGCATCAAGACTTATACATAATGAAGTCTGCAATTACTAATATCGTACAGGTGCAAATGGTTAATCATATCTGATCTTTGATCTACCTTTTGTTGCAAGTATTTCTGCAAGGACTATGCGCAAGCTGACAGACTGGACATCCTTTGAGGGTAGGAGACAACACACCAGAATCTGAGAACATTTTTGCAGGAATCTTACTTCTTCATCAGAGCTCCTCAAGCATGGGTGCAGCAAAAAAGGTCTTGGTGGATCTTCCTGCCTACGAGGAAAAAAAAAAACCCACCAAAAAAAGAAAGGAAAAACAAGAGAGAACTTACATACCACTTGCATCATGATTAGTCACTAATTGATAAAATATCCAAAATCCATTATCAGGTAACTTCAGCAAAGAAATATTTTAAACCATGTATATTTTTCAAATTCTGCTAATTTTTCTTAATGATGTTAAGATACATTTCCGAATTCCTTTGTCCTGTCAATGTTTTCACCTGCCAAAATAGAAATACAGTATTTTAAAACTGCATCCAATAGAGAGAACACAGCAAGTGGGAGGAAAAAAGTTTCTCTGAATAAAAAAAAAAAAATTGTTCCATCATTGAACTTACAGTGAAACTTTGTCCAGTTTTTCAGAACAACTGACAAGACAAACTCAAGAAGCAAGTACATTCTTGTAGAGCAAACTAACTCTAAACCTGAACCTTTAAGCAGAGGATTTGAGATCACATCTAGTTTGAGAAACGTGTCTACCTGTTAAGATACTGAAGTTACTACCTTTCCTTTATTAGTGGCAAATAAATCTCCCAGTAAATAACTGGCCTGTTTGACCTGACTTTTCCTGGAACAAGTTTTCAACTTGCCACATACAGGCTACATTAAATTGGTCTGTGCAAGATACCTATATAGTAACAGCCTTGGCATTATCAGCCATCTGCACTGTAAGTAGAAAACCAATTCAGAAAAAGATTAAAAAAAAATACCCACAGATTTATAAAGAGGGTGGCATCATGATGGCAAACACAGAAAGGTGAATTGACTCCCATAGCGCAAAGAAACTTGGCCAGACAAGTCCCCTCAGTAGTTAAGCAAGTGAGAACTGACCATACTGTTACCAGTACCAGTGGGGTATATAAAGTGTGAAAGTGGAAAGCACGAAACTGTAGGGGCTCAGCATGTGTGTGCATGCTCACCACAGAGGGGGTGAGAGGCCCTGGACTCTGCTCAGTCTGACAGGTCTGAACCTGCATCTTCCAAGTCCCATCCAAGTCACCTCTCAGCCAAATCAAGTAACACCGCTTGCTTGGATCTGAGCATCTCAGGCATGCAGAGATCACAGAACCATTCAGAAGAGACAAGAGAGCTTGCCTCAAGCAGAGCCCTCTGATCAGAAGCAGGCTGAAGCTGGAATATGCTCAAGTTTCATACTAATAAATCACCACAGAAAAAAAACAACTAACTAGGGAACAAAGTCACAGTGTTCCTCCATCATCCTAAACGCTTCAGAGTCAGGGTCCATCTTGCCTCCCTTAGGTGGAGTCAGACCCTTGCCTTTGGCTAATCCTAGTTCAGCTTCACAACAGAGCAGAACACTCTCAGCCAGAATCGCTCTCAGACTGCTGGGGAGGGCATTCACTACCATCCACTCACTAACTGCAAGGGTTACGCAAGCTGGATACTAATGGATGGAGGAAATCCAAAATTTCTTGCTGGTTTCACTTAGCACTTGGTGAAAGAATCAGGCTCCCAACTTAAAGGAAGTACATCAGGCCTGCAGTTAGGACAGGTATAACATGCTGTATACTATGTAGCAACATATTATACTAATACACTCCTTTTCCTGCCACCAAACAGGCAAATAGGTCCTCCTTGTTCCTGGCAATCATGGCAGGTGCATTTTGGGAAGATGGCAAGACAGAGTCTTTCAGAGCGAACGGTGAAGGGGTGGTTGTGCCTCTGCTGCAGCACGAGGCACTGGGTGGGCGCTGTGCACCACCGACCGTGCACAGCAACGTGCTGCTGGATGAGCAAGCCTGGGATAGCACAGTCTGTGGTGTTTGCAGACTACTCACAAACAGCCCTTCTGATCACAGATCTGAAAGAAACAGGGAGCAAACAACCCCTGTCTTGATTTTGTGCCCAATACTGACCAGTTCATCTCCTCGCAGGTGCCAATGGTTTTCTGGACTTCTCATAACATGTTTGACTGGACGTGCCAAGGGAACATCCAGTCCTTAGTGAAGGTCACAGCAACACCTTTCCTTTATAAAAAAACAGCTGTAGAAGCAGAGACAAGGTGCCCTAGCAGTTCTTTCATGGCCACATGCCTGATGTGCTTGAGTCACAGATTTACAATTTAACAGCAAGGTGACCATGTCAGTGGTCTCAGTGAGACAGATGCAGTGTCACCTGAGAGGCACCATGGTAATTTCCAAAGGCAGCCAGGACTAGCCTTCAGTAGAAGGCTCTAAGCTGTTACAAAGGCTCAGATCTGTCACGTCTCATACCAGTGCCTCCTCCCATCATCTGTAACATCTGCTTCCCTCCCAGAGCTAGAGGCTGCTGCCCTGGTTAGAGTCAACCAACCATTACTCACAGAGGTGCTCCAAGCTCATTGCCTCTGTATGAGAAAAAGTGTCCAAGAACTGCATACTGTCAAACCAAAAGTTTTCTGTTAGACACTGCTATATGGCCATTAGCGACAGGCAGTATCATCTAACAACTGGTTTTTGCTAGTCAGTCCAAGAGGGGGCACATATGTTCAAATAGAAACAATACTCTAATAATAGCTCTAATTCTGTTCTAATAATACATTTGTCTCAAGGTGACCAAAATTAGTTTTTTAATTAATTTTCAGAATGACACGAACGTAGAGATGACATTTGGTTTTGGTTTGACTGAAGCCTCTTATTCAATCCCAAATCAAATGCTTTGTCTTCAAATGTGGATCGTGGAGGAGGTTTCAACTGTTACAAGTAAGACAAATTTCAAAACAAGTCCCTTGGAACAGCTTGGATCTAGATACTCTTGTTTTTCTGAGGAGCAGTGTTTTATGAAGATGATGTGTAGTCTTTATTATCACCCAGCACAGGTGGTACAGCTGACTGAACTCAGAAAGCTGTTTATCTTGTTCTGGTAGGATCTTTTCTCTCTGGCAGCTGAACATACCTAGCTATTTTCCTCAGTGTGTTTCCATTCCATTTGCATATTCCAGACATATCCTACAGCCTTCTCTACAATGCATCTAACACTCCCCATCACATGGTCTCCCTAAAGGCATTTATTATTTATCCAAACCCAGACATGTCCCAGGCAAACTACCGGCAGACAGGAAGTCTGGGTCATTTATGTACAGCCACCTCTCATTGGGGAAGTAAAGTCTTCCTTCTCTGGACAGGTTGGTCCACCTAAAGTCAGCCACTTCAAAACACAGCCAGATGCACACATAAAATGGTGGCAAGCAGGATCACTCACACCAAACATCAGTTGGCTAGCAGCAGACTAACCTCTCCTAACAACTGATTCCCATGTATTAACAACAACGATACAGAGTTAGAACTAAAAGCCAGTGGTGATTGCTTTTTTGCCCATGAACACACAACCTCATCCTTTTTGGGCGCACTTACCTTATTTGTGGGACATCCTGCGCAGTGATTAGATCAACTTATGCTTTTGTAATATGTGCAAAACAGGAAACAGAGCCACAATGCACATAAAATTTCATTAAACTGAGATTAGTCTTCTTTGCCTTCAGTATCTCTCTGCAAGTCTCCTGAGGAACGCCAGTCTGTTTGGGACTGCCAACACCCTGGAGCATTAACTGCACCTACACTATCATCCATGCAAGAGAAGTCAATTCTCACGATCTTTGTCTCCCTATTGTACAAACTTATTCCCAGTCAACAGCCAATACATACAGCTTGGCTGAGCGGGACCTACGCCACGACTTTTTCTGATACACAGTCAACAGAACCCAAAGGGAAAATGGAATAGAACAAACAGCTAGAAAGGCAAATATTTGATTCTTACCCTTCTAATTTGTCTAATGTGTTCCTGCCTACAGGAATGCAAGGGGGGAGTGGAGTTGCATACTCTCCAGTTGACAGGCCATCTAAGAAGAGTTTCAATTTTTTCTGGAGTTATCTCCATTGCCTAAGAAGACACGACTCTCTAGAAGAGGGGTTCTTTCAATTTTTTTCCTAGCTAAACTGTACCTAAAACGTGATCTAAAAAGCAAAAGGGCACAGAACCCCACCAGATTTTTATTAAAAGAATAGAGAAACAAAGCCTTCAGGAAATTCAACTCTAAACAAACCTTGCGTATCAGTGCCAAGCAGTTGTGTCAACAAATCCTGCAGTTTTCATTGCTCTTTGGGCAAGAGAAATCAACGGAAGACTGAAAACAGGAGAGGAAGCTGGGGGGGACAGGGCTTAACAGCTACAAAATAAATCAATATGCCAGTGGTAAAACAGACAAGACAAGACATGCAGGCTTATATCCTCCTTTGCATTTATACACGAAGCATTAAAATTCTATTTACCTCAATATAACCATTGATCAGCTTGCAGGGAAAATATATTGTGTGTAAGGTCTGCCCAGAAAACAGCATCCCTCGTAACTCACACTTCCCCTTCGCTGATGCCCATAAAAAAGGGAGCAGTGAGCAATCACAGAAGTGTTAACACCACTGCTCAGCTACCATATCATGTCTATTTACTATCCTGGAGCAGGAGCTAAGATGTCCTGATCAGGCATATTCTTAAGGCTTGATATAAAACCTAGATATTCAACTCTGTGGGAACATGATCAACAGTAAAGAAAGGCACTATTCATTCTGCAGAGACCAACAAGAAAAGCAGAAACTTAACTGCAATTGACACGCATGTACACAAAGCAGAGTGCTGCTGCATCTCTCCACTGTCAATAAAGATATTAAGTATTATTAAATAACCCAAATAGTAACATAGACATTATTACTCTTCCTAACCGATTTTGAACATGTGTTATTAGGTCTGCATGGTTGGATTTTCAAAAAAAAGGTCAAATAGTAATCACAGAAAACTCTTAACTAAAACTGTGTGCAGATCTTTTTAGAGAACTTTTAAAGCCCAGCCAATTATTAGTAAATTCTGAGCACAACTGTGTGCAGTGAACTAATATAAACGTGGCTCTCCAGCAAACAGTTCCAAAACAGACATGATACAAGCTTTGCAAACCAGGCTCATTTAATCTGCTTTAGGCGATAGAAAAATAATGGCAAGTGGCAACTTAATTCATTTATGTCTTCTCGAACAACCAAGACCGAAGTAATAGTGACATATATTGGTGTATCAAGATGCAGGTGACTTTAGTGATTTAAAACAGTAGACAGAACTTGTGCTTTATACAGCATGCTTACAGGCGTATCCCTCTCAGGTATATATACCCCTCTTCAGCTCCCCGTGAGCTACAACGTCAGCCTTAACCTTGCATAAGTTTCTTTTCTGTAATTTTCATTTTATGAAATCTTTAAGCCTGCTCTGAACCTTTAACACTATTCAATGCTATTTCATCGCATCAGAAAGCAAAGGCATTTCCTTCAGCTGCCCTCCCAAACCTGTGGAAGATCAGGCAGCAGTCTGTGAATATAGATCCACAGGTAGAGCTTGCCAAAGCAAATTCCTTTGTACCAGGTCTGTTCCAAGCAGTACTTTCCTTTGGGACCAAACTACTGCAACTATCCCGTGCTCTGAGATTGCTTCGTACAATTACTGAATGTGTATGCCGCTGAACGGCATCAAAACAGCACTTTATAAAGGAAGGCAGAACAACCAATTTGCTTTTGTATTCCTAAAGACAAGCAGTTAAAACATTACCAACATTATAGAAATATCATCATTTTCTTCCCATGCTATAACTAAGCAACTCTGAGCCAGTATCAACACCTCTTTAACAACAATTCCTCATTTCTCAGGAATACAGGACCCACACCAGTTATGTAATACTGGACTATCATCGATGACTGGGCTTCCAGGTTTCCCAATCCAGGGACCTCACAGAAATATCTCTTTTTATCTAGGATGTACTCTAGATACCCACAGTTCTAATTGAGACCATCTGCTAACTCCCTGTATTGTAAAGACTCATTACAATCAGGAATATTAGAAGACTCTTGGTATTTATGGTTGGGTGTAAGCTCCTGACTCAAAACATTGTTTTTATTTTTATATAGTCTCAACCCTCACGATGGCAGGGAAGAGTTTAAAAGTGAAAAAGATTAAAAGCCAACCCCAAAGTTATCATTTACAATGTCCATGCAGCCTGGGACTTTGCAGGTTTGGGGTTGGCAATACCACTGGTTCAAGGGCAAGACACCCCAAAATAAGTACACTGAATAGGAGACACGCATGACCAGGAACTTACTGATGGCAAACAAGATAAATCTGTCTACTTTGATGAAGCAAACAAATAAATAAATTATATTTAAAAAAAAAAAATAACCCACCAAAGAGTCCACAAAAACATTAACAACTCTTCTACAGGAAATTATTTAAGGGCCTTTTCTCTTTAAATAAATAATCAAAGTGTTCTCTTCAGCCTTGCTATTTCTTTAATTAATCTTTGAAGAGTCTTGCAGTTACATTTAACTCTCAATCAGTGCAACCGAGTTGAAGTGCACATGCAACTCGCTCTAAATGACTTTCATCAGTACATTCAACACTCACCACACTCTTTCATTAACTGATTCTGAGAACTACCAGAACCACAGGCAGGCTGCATGTCTTCACCTGTAACGCCCTCAGATCGCTAAGCTTCTTGACAGTGCAGCAGAATGAAAACTGCTTTATCTGTTTGAACCTTCTAAGGAATAAAAGAAACAAATTTAGACCTTTACAATCCAGCATCATAAACACACCTGAAAAAAAGTACCTACTAAAAAAACCCAACCCTCTGAAAACAAACCACACCAAGCACAAAAAAGCACAACAAAAAATAAGGACAAAGCCAACACCAAAATTTCCACAGCTGCCATTTTCATCAAGATACATCAGCAAGTTTTATAAATCACTTTACCTAATATTTACTATGAAGATAACCATACCATTTATACATGTCACAGTTACCTCTTTCAGGAAAAAGCATTCCACATGTCATGTTGACAATAGACGCAAAGAATGCATGAATGGCTTACAAGCTGTGATACGACCATATCAGCAGTAGGAGGTTCTAATGCGTACTGTGGTGTCTATGTCATACTCAGCCATTAACAGGAAACTCAAGCTTCCCACACTGAAGCCTGAAGGCAATGCCAAGCTTTAGACCTGGTTCTGCCCATGAGTTAACTCTAATAACGTGCTCAGACCTTGGCTTTTCTTGACTATTTTGTTCTCAACACTCTCATACAGCTGCTCCCATTGCAATGAACACCTACAATTTCATACTAATCCTCTTGATGCTCCTTTCCAGAGGCTGAGTGTGATAAGCGGTTCTTGGCATTCCTGGTTTATGAGTGGCAAATGGAATTATAAAACAAAAACAAGAACTGTGGGAGGTGTTTAGTAGCTATCCTGACAACTTGGATGCATCTATAGGATTAATCAAATTAAATCTCAAGTGCTTAAATTCCCTTTGCATCAGTTTGCTCTTGATCAGTTTGTGGTGGCAGCACCTTTTATTTTCACTATCTTGTCACACTACATCTTGTAATCACAAAAAATACAAGAGATATATCCTATACATGCAAAGGTATTCACATGGGCCAAGAAAATTAAGAACTGAGTTGTCTTTTCTCCTTACCCTATCAGTAATACACAGAAAACAAAAGGAATATTATCAAAACTGGTACAGTAAAAACTTAAATTCCCAAATTGCTTGTCATACTGATCACTCAAAGAGTAATTTCTCCACACCACTTCCCCGCCTTACACTTTCCAAGAGCTTTGAGCCCTTAAATATGGCTTCTCATTCAGCACTGGGAGTAGCCTGCAGCCCCCAAGCATCCATTTTGCTAAGTCATGACTTATGCTGCAAGTCCAGGCACACACACACAAACCCACTTCGGAGTATCCCATCAGATGTCATGTGGCAGTCAACTTGCCAGAAGCAGCCTGCAACACCACATATGCACATTTGCAGAAACCAATTCTTCCTCTGCCTTTGGGATCAAGGTGCCCCAGCTGTAGGTTAAAGACAAACAGAGAACATTCCCAAACAAATGTGTAGGAGAAAAAAAAAAAAAAAAAAAATCAGTGTCACTGTGACCTCCTCTTACTGAGATTTGTTCAAAAAAGCACTGCTTGTCAGGAGATTCAAGAGGCAAGGATTAACTACCTTCAAATCCCATTTGACTACTTATCTCATGCACGCAAATCTCATTTTGCCTACACTGCAGTTTAGAGACCACCAACACAGGCTGTTATTTATCAAATATTAGTAGTTCTGTACTAATACCTGATGTGGTTACTCTTAGCCCACAAAAAGCGTAAGGGAAGTTCCTCTTCCTTTCATGTGGATAGCCCCACACTATTTGTTTTCACTTTGCTAAGTCCTTCCAATTCTGACTGTGCATTTCATGTTGCTTTCAACGAACACATCTGTTACCAGAGTAAGACTACATTCCCAGGATCAGGTAATTCTAGCCCCCAGAAAGTATATTGCTACCACAGACAACGCTGCATCCACATACCAACACGAATGTTTCCAGCATTATACCCCTACCTTACTCAGCTCACAGTCCATCCTTGATCACATAAAATGGCATTGCCAGTATTCAGCTTGCTTCTGTTCTGCTTAAAGTAGCCAAGGAAAGATATTTGAACAAGACATAAAGGAATGAAGGGATAGAAGCTGCTACAAAACAAAAATGGCCAAATACTACCCTCTCTACACTGCAGGATGCACTCGGCTGATCCTGCTATAAATGCGCTCCTGATTCTGTACAATGTAAGGGAAAAGAGCAGTGGCTTCTGCCAGTAAATCCAAGGCAGATTTTTCTTCCACACCTCAAACTCATAAACTAGCTAACGCTGGGACACAGGAAAGTATCATATTCTAGTTCTACGCTGAGCTACTATTAGGAATGAAATGGTTTCCTACCTAAAATATTCTGAATTGCCACAATTTTTTTAACTGAAAAGTGACAGGATCCTTTGGAGCCTCAACTAGACCTCAAGGTACACCCCAGCGATGCACGCAAGATGAAAAACTGGAAGTTGTCCTGCCTACAGCTTGCATGCCTCTATGTTACCCCAGGCAGTTCTCCCCATAGCTAGCAGAGCACCTGTGCCCTTATTTCTCTCTGTAGAAGTGTCTGGCAGGCACAGGAAAGACAGTCACCATTAAAGAAAGCCAGGTGACAGAATAAAGAAAGGAGAAATGGACCTAAGGCTGCCAGGCTTCTCCCTCCTGATTCCCTGCCTGCCACTGGCCAGTGTGGAAGTGACCTCTCCTCATGCTCGCTCTCATTCAGGGAAGCATTTTTCCTCTTTTGTTGGCCTCTGCTGGCCATTTACCTTGAGCTGTTTATAACTAAGCAGAGCCTCGCAATGATTAAGATAAGCCAGAGGGAAAGCAGGAGCACAGGGAAGGATTATAGCACCCTTCCTCATTCTGAAAGGTTGCAGCCTACTTCCATCCTCTCAGACATCCTGATCTATCAGATATCACAGGTAGAAGTTAGACAGTGAAAGCTGAAAAGTAAAGGGATTTCTGTGGCTGATGTGCACTCAGTGACAAAACACATCAACTTCACACTGCAGAAACAGACACCTCTCTCCTCCTGGGCACAGACGGTTTCTTTCCATCACTTCACTGGATTCATCTGTTGTCATATAGGAAAACTGAGACAAAGTGGCTTAGGTGACACCCTCTCCAGAGATGGCACAAGAGGTATTTAAAACTTCGTAAGCCGCCAGGTAACAGACAAAATGCCCTTTGCTGTCACACTGCAGCATAAATGCAGCAGCCAAAACAAGATGTGGTGCAGGCATCGCAACAGGAAAGATACCTTCCTCTAATTACAGTCTCTGTCCCACTATATTTACCAATATATTTATCCAAAACTAACTGGATTCATTATTAGAGACACATTTAATGCCAATTTGAATTCACTACCATCTTTAAAACGTTGACAGAAAGCAAAGGTAGATAAAGATGATCTCTGTGTTCCCTACCTTAGGAAGAAGAATTTTCTGTGTTTGAACTGTGGCACTACAGAAATGAATTGAAGGCTTTCCAAGAAACTCTGTCTTCCAAGCTAGAAGTGACATACTTCGTAGTTCTCAGTCTATAGCTTACAATGCCAGCAGGTTCGAGCAAAGTAAACTCCACAGCAGTAGACAACTTAGTACAAATCTCAAATTATTCTTAAAACCACAAGTTCCCTTAAAGAGAAAACAGTATCAGTCTTCGGCTGTGCTTCCGGGTTTATTACATGCATGCTCAGATTCCTCGGCGGTACAAATTCCATCTGTAGCATATGAGCACAATGTCACATTTCTGCCTACTTCACCATAGTACACATATTTAAGCCCTCTCTCCATCTGCCAAGAAAAGGTGAGCCCTGCGCTATTTCCATAAAGCGTCCTGGACTTTTTGAGCAAATTTGGATGAGTGGCCTGAGGATATATGAGTGCACCACATTTTGCATCATGCAGCATTACGCTTCTGATCTGCTGTTAGGCACCTTAAAACCAGACCTTCCTCCTTGTGAATTTACAGCCTTGCAGTATGTGAAAAACAATCAAGGGGTCCAGTTTCAACCCATACAAAATCTGCTGTTACAGCTGTTGGGTTTGTTGGTTATTTTTAACCTGCTATCACATTAATTCTTGATAGGATTTTTTTCATTACCATGTTAATGCAGCCTGCCTTATCCAGCATTGGCTAAGGTGCATTTACCATTCCAAAGTGAAAATGTTAACTGGAAAATCCCCAAGAGAATTTATTTTAGCTCTATATAGTGGAAATAACAATCCAACAAAGACCTAGAGGAAGTGGTCATAATTCTCAGTACATAAGGAACGTCATCAAGAATCAGCATTGATAACAATTATTAGTTCTGCAATTGTAGATTCTATGTCCCCAGCTTCAAACAGGAAAACATTTACACTTTAAAAAAAAATACAAAGCTTCTTCCTCCTTTAACTGTTCAAATCAAACTCTTCCCAAAAGAAAGTGCTTTACTGCGATAAAGGGCAAGTGCAAGCATAATGCTTAAAAATCAGGCAGCACACTTAGGAGCGTTACCTGGCCAGGAGATTTCTACCATATTCCAGAGTTGAAAGAGAGTAATATCTGGAATCCAATGCAGAATCTACCACGACGTGCAAACACCTTGATTTCTTGAATGTAACCACCCTTTAGTTCCTTTTTTGTCTTTATTTCCTACACATTAGCTTACATAAAGCTGGCATCTACCACAGATACATTAAACTGTATCTTCTGCTCCAGAGCAGAAAAGAAGCGTGAATGGCAACACACAGACTGGTCACTGACAGAAAACAGTTGATCTTTTTTCTCTGAAGGGTGTTAAAAGTATACGGATCTAACTGTAGGCAGAACAACTACACAGTATAAAATGTATAGTCTAAATCTGAATGACCAAAACATATTTCAATGAGGATAACTGAAATGCAGGTAAGTGCAGACAAAAGCCCAAACTCCGTGCACAGTTACACAAATTGTGCATTCAGATGTGGGAACTATATAGGCTAAGAGTTCCCATTTGCAGTTACAAATTGGGTGCAACTCTAGTATTTAGCGGACAGCTGACATTAAGTGGACAAAGAGAGACTTGCCAAAAAAGGAAATTCATGGAATTAGCAAGATAACCTAAACAGAGAAAGAAAATCCAGCCAACAATTTTTCCACTAGAAAAATCTTGTTATTGCAGAACAGGCCACTTACAGAAACCACAAGGCTTTGCCTCCCGGGGGTAGAAGAAATGGGAAACTGAAAAGAATTAACCCTAGTGCTATTTTGGGAAAGGTGCAAATAACTATCTTCTTGTCTGACAGGCTCTGACAGCGCCTCTCCTTTCCCTTGCAGGTTCACACTACTTGCAGGAATTGCTCACACAGCCCACCTCCTACTGTGACCAAAGGATTCAAGGATGAAACAGAAACAGCAGTGAATCCGAAATCTGAGAAAAAGGAGGACGAGTGTTTCCTTCCACAGGTCTTATAGATGCCCTGAAGCCTGCTTCATCTCTAAAACTGGTAAAAAGCTTGAACTGTTTTCTTTATCAGTTGCCTCCAAAAGCATTACGCTCTTCATTACTTTGATACAGCATATCTGAAAGCAAAGAGAGAAGCAGAAAATTCCAGTGAAATGCAGAGTTTTGTTTTTACCTGGCGTTGGCTCCTTTAAGGTCACAGAAGTGCGAGAGTAAAGCTTTCACTACATCATTGCAGACAACTTTAACTACATCAATGTGACTCAGCCTCTGTCGCAGCTGCTTGGCAATCTCCCAGAAGTCTTCAGATAGCAGCTGGTACAGCTGTCCTTCGTCTCTGCTGAGTTGCCCATACCAGGACAGGATGTAATCTCTATAGCTGTAGTCAAACACTGAAAGGAGAAACAAAACAATAAATAGCAAAAACTGCAAAAGGGGCACATCAAGATAGGAAAAATGCAATCCTCCACCCCCCTACTCAAAAATTAGATGGGTAATAGGTGTTGTATCTTCTTCTTTGGTATTTAAATTCTTGCCAAAGAAAGTAAAGTTGGCAAAATTACAGAAATCTGCACCTAACAGGTTACTGGAGGTCACTTTGCAAAGCAAAGCCTGTAAGTGGATTTGCTCAGTCAGGTTACTCACTACACACAAACCTCAAACTAATACCTGTCTCTCAACAGTGGATTTGGTTATACAAACTATAATGAATCTGCCTGTGCCTAGGCTGTTGCAGACTGAATCCAGTCTTCTTTACATAGAAATTCAACAGTCTCCACTCCAAAGTCACAGTTAAAAGGGGAAGTGGTAAGATTTTTGGATTTCCAGAGACATATACAATACTGAACAACACTGCAGAAAGTGCATTATAGGATCAGAAGAGCTAGAGATAAGAGAGAACAAGTAGATTAGTGAGGCGGCATGAACTTCAAAAATGACGAGGTATTCCAAACCATATGTACAAGCAACAACCAAGATTACGGTAATTGCAAGTCCCGTGGCAACACACTCTTCTACCATTCTGACTATTCTTTTTGACAACATTTGTGTGCCGCCAGTTTTACTGATGCTTCACTATAGCAGATGTCCTTGGGGGCCTAGGAGGGAGCAGGTGGTGTTCAGGGAGCACACAAGAACCACATCTAGCAGTTACAACAAGATGGGGAAAAAAGTTGGGGTGGGAGGAGTGAGTTTGCATCTACCAGAGGGATAACTGAAGAAGGGGGAAAATAAGTCATGTGCCTAATAATCTGAGCAGCTTCTTTACAAGACATCCTGATTTCAGACTTTTTATGTCAAAAGTATATCTCATTTGTCAGAATAAGCCCATGGTGCCAAGTAATCATGTGACTCCACTATTTCCTACTTTCCACTTTGATCGAAGATGTTTGTTTGGCAGCTTAGTAAATTATAAAAAGCTCCCTGGCACTGCGACAGTGAACTAATAACATACTAATAGCAGAACAACTTAAGTTGAATAGTTCTGCCCGCCTGAAATACTAGCAGACCTCATTCAACATCACCTTCTAAAAACATTTCAAAAGAAAAGGCTAAAGTTGATAAAAGTTTCTAGTCAAATGCTTCATAAATCAAGTTCCTCAGGTTTATAAAGAAACGATTCACTTCACTGAGTATCCTGAAATATATAGTTAAAAGCCTTTTGCTAAGTCATTTCAAGGCTTTTAAATTAACTATTCAGAAAAATAAATAAATAATTAGACATTTTGAAGTTTTCATTCTTTTTTCTGATCCAGGAGGGAAAAAATATGCAGAGTCATACTGCAGGATGGGAACTTCCAATGGTTGAAACATATCCAATTTCATTACTTTTCTAAAACAGAATAAATCTTATTTCATTGAAAACTCTCACCCACAAATACTACAAAGTGATAAGAACAGTTATAAAAGGTAGTGGTCTTCTGATAAGCAAGCTGAGGAATACTCCCTCGATATACCGAAGAGCAACTGGGAAGAGCTTTACCAGATCATAGAGACTTAACACTGGATGTGACAGTGATTATAGAGTGAACTAGGAACTGAGTTCATTTTGGAGAGGAGTTGCCTAAAAAAACAGTGATAAATTAAGGGTTGGTGGGAATAGATATGTGTGCTGAAAGATAATGTAGTCTGAGGGCTCGAGATACAAGTTTTACTTTTGTACTCTTTGTTTTGTAGAGTTCTGTCCAATAGATATCTGTAGGAGCCACCACTCTATACCATGACTTGGCTTCTTAGGCAAAAAAATGCTGAAGAAATAGGCTACTGAAAAAGTCATTACCTGCCAGTGATGATGATAACAAATACCACAATGCAGTGTGTTTTGGATGCACTTGAGAAATTATGGGTCTCTGATGGAGCAGATGAAAGGAAGAATCTGTGCTGTGATCTGCTTTCCACAGCTTTTCAGGTATTGCAACAGAAGAGAGTAACCAAGCTGTAAGAAAAAGGTGGTTGCAGAAGGACATGGGCACAGCTGAGGAAAAATAGATACTTAAAATGTGTATTGTGATGGGAGACTTGAGATAAGTAATAAACTTCAGTTTAATGCTCTATAAAATTTGGCATACTTTAGAGCCCAGAAGGTATGCCCAAATGAGCAACGAGACAGCTTTTGGGGACTTTGTTNATAGACACTAACAGCAGTCCGCTCAGGTAGGACACTGCCTCATCCATATGTAGCATCATGATGAGCTGTTACTGCTTTAGTTTCATGCCTATTGATGCAGCTGGTGCCGCTTTCAGCGCTCTAAAGAAACACTCCTCCACGTTCAGAGGAGAAATCTGCTCACATATCTACTCATTATTTTTACACTGCATGTTCTCTAAAACATTGAAAATAACTGGTCAGAAGACAAGAAAGGAATAAAAGAAAAGCAGAATGCACTTTCAGGGCAATACCTTACTACCACTAACTCAGCCACTACAAACATAAAACAAATTTCTTCTGATCCAATCAGATGAAAGAGTCCGGTGCAAAACTGCAGAAACTTCTACTGGATTTTCTAAATTGGTTCAGAAGATCCAAGTCCCCAGTTGTTACAACCTGATTAAAAGTCTTTCCCACATGAATGAGAAATTAAGCCTCTTCAATTTCTCTTTTCAAAGACTGTAAACTAAAAGAGTATCGGGAGTAGAGAGGCAGAAGCTTGTGCAGAGGTTAGTGAGGCCACCCCTCTAGACCCTTCCTTCATTCCTAATCCCACACAGGTCTCAAGTAACTGCTATCCATTCCTTCTTTTTACACATTCATTCATTCAGAGGTTCAGTGGCACCACAGGAGCCACTGGGTCAGCTTGGCTTTGAATCTGCAATTTGCAGAGCTTCACATTAGACAGTTTTTACATTGCTAAGATTCATTACCTAACTTTATGAAAAATAACATAGAAATCTAAGTAACAAGGACTAAATGCCTACGCATTTTCTCAAAGCACCATTAAAAAACAGACCTGACATATTCTCTCTATGCAAACACAGACACAAGTTCACAAGAAGTTTGAAACTTCAAGTTTCAAACAAGTAGTAAATATCCTTTCCTGAAAGCACTGGAGAGACCAGAACCATTATGTTAAGTTATGGTCAAATCCCAAACTCTCCTGTGACTATATGAACAAGAAAAGGGAAGGTACAGCTACAACACTGACTTGAGTTATTCTACAACAGCAAGCACCAATCTGTAAAACAGAAATGTAACATTAATATGAATTGTGTTAAGGTCATGCATCAGGAAACCACCATCAAAAAGCCAAGAAGCATTATTATAATGCTGTGCTACTACAACACTAGATTTAACATGCATGATATAGTCATCATAAGCTATACTTGAAGAAAAATGCTTTCAATAAAAATTTAATAGAAAAAGATGACAGACTATACCACCATTAAGTACCTGGCAAAGGACTGTTCTATAGAAGTAAATGTTAGATGCGTAGTTATTTGTTACAGCTACTACTTTTTCCCCCTCTGCCAAAAGTGAATACAGTAAAAAAAAAAAAGCACCATCTTGATCCTCAAAAAAATCAAACTAAAATATTAAAGACCCTGTCTTGAAGTCCCTAAAATTACTAATAAATACTCCGAATATGCAACTCTTGTCATTTCGAAGACATTAATTTTTAAATTTAAAGAGATAAAGGCCATTATTCACTTATTGTATTTTAGACTTTATTATGTTTTAGCGATACAATACAAATTAAGATGATGAGGTTTTATACTTGTTGGGGTTTGGGCCAGACCAGCCACTGGGCAAGCGACAGATGCTCCCCCTACCTCTCTTCAAAAAAAGAAAGAGAGGCAGGAGAGAGAGAGAGAGAGACTTATGAGTTTAGAAGGAACTAAAATACTTTAATGAAATATTAATAACAAAAGAAAAAGAAAATAATGAAATACATAAAAAACCATATCAAGCTCCCAGGATGACAATCATGACAATGGCTGCCACTGAGGAAGTCCCAGGCTGGACTCAGTGATGGATGGGAACTGGATTCCGGACTGGGATCAAAGGCAGACAGAGTCCTCCTCGGACACCAGCCACTGAAGAAAAGAGGTTGACCCTTTGATCCCTCAGCCTTTATACTGAGCACGAGGCAGACGGGATGCAATACCCTGTTGGTCAGTTTTGGGTCACCTGTCCTGTCCACTCCTCCCTACAGGCGTGACCCCTCTACACTTTTCTGTTTCCGACCCTCCAACGGGGCAAATAACAGTGAGCTGGCCTGGGGTGTTACAGCAATAAGTATAAGCAGGAGCCTCTCTGCATACCATGCCTTGGCATCAACCGTAGACATAGGTCTTATCACTCTGAGAGCAAACAGTGTCTGCACAATATACCATTAATTTCAGTAGTTAGAAGAGGCCTAGCTAAAAAATAAAGTTACTGAACAAAATTGGTCCTGTTTTACCTCAAGCCAGGAAGATACTTAACATTATCTTTATTTATTGAAGTTTCTCATGCCCACTAAATCTTTACTCAGACCATGGTGTTAAAGGCTGGCAAAATACTGCGTAAATGCCCAGACTTCAGTGACTGGGATAGCCCCAGTGACTAGCAATAGTGATTTATATATTTTAGTTCTCTTATTAAAGCTTGTGCTTGGAAAAACACTAGCATTTCTTGGTTTACTTGCATTTTACAACATTATTCAAACTCTATGAAATGGACATGTTTAATAGACTAGATGTTATCATTGTGCACAGATGGATAGCCCCTGCGCAAAAGGGATTGTACCCCAACAGTCTCCCATTCCACACTGCTTGGTTTATTTTTATTAAAATTTTCTTGACATTTGCCTCTTTAATAATTATTATGAATGTGGAGAATAAACATGGAAATTTCCAAATATATAGACAATAGAGAAAAAAATGTGTTAAAAAGATATAGGAAATGCATTAAAAAAAAAAAAAAAGTCAAACAAATCTCTGTTCGAATAGTTTTTGCCCATGTGCCCTTTGCCAAGAGTGCTTAGGTCCAAGTGTTTGAATCCCAGCAGCAGAGAGAACATGAATTCAAATTAAGTCTTGCTCATATTTTGGACCCAAACAACTCATTTTTTGAGAGCTGTGAAAAAAAAAAAAAAATACAGCTTTTCAAATAGAGAGTGGCAGAAGGTACTGCAAAGTTTTTTTCTAAATGTCAAAGTGTGGATCTTAAGTTGGGAAATGAGATAGATTGGGAAAAAACTCTTTCCATAAAGCCAAGTTCTGCCTTACATTCCTAACAGAGTTCTTCTAAGAGGCTGACAAGAACACAGACAAGCAAAATCTGACCCGCAGGTACAATCTAATTAAATTCCCAAAATATTTCTAACAAGGCCAACTCAACACAGGGTTGAAGGAATGTAAGCCACTATGAAAGAAGAGATAGCTCTCCAGTAGGAAATATTTTAAGAGCTAAGAAACACAGGATATGGATACATAGTCAATTTTCACAGCAGAAGAATTTCACCAGTGGAGTTCTGCTGGGATTTGTGCTACAGCCCGTGCCGTTTTATTTATTCATAAATGATTCGGTAAAGCAGGTAAGTAATATGGAGACCAATTTTCCTGGCACTACTAAAGCAGTGGAGACAAAGACTGACTGTGAACAACAACAAAAAGACAACAGGATATGGGGCAATAAAAATGGAAGACAAAATTCAGTTCCTGGGAGACTGGCTACACACAGCAGATAAATCAACTGACAGTGACATCCCTCAGCCCAAACAGTCCACTGCGCAACAGCAGCACGAGTCTGGCTGAGCAGAGTCTCTCTTAAGAGACATGTTCCAAACTACCATACGATACAGGCTGAAAACATGAAGTTACCAGATAAGCAACTGGAAGAATTAAAAGGCTAAAAGTATTTGTAAAAGTAGGTCACCTTTTCTTTGCCCAAGATAAATGAAGGGCAAACAAGAATCAAATCAATCTATCAAGAAAAAGCACAAAAAATACTGAAAAAAATACCACATCTCAGTGTTAGTCATTCAAGTACTACTGGCTGAAAAAGGGACTTGGGTTTAAAACTAAAAGGCCTTCTCTTTCTGCCATATTCAACAAGGAAAATCTTTTTATAATGTTACACTTGTTCCAATTTTAAGCTCTTAGATTTCACAAAACTCACTACACAGCAGGGCTAATACACAGCTATCCCTCATCTCCTATCTGCAGCTTATGCAAGTATGAAACAGCACTTCTGAAGCACCATGCTTTCATACTACTCTGTTGTCAGTGGGAGATAGGAAAGAAGTTTAGAACTGAGCTGTAAACCAACATAAACACAAGGTCCTTCTTGGTGGTGCTTAGTGACTGCCATTATAGAAAGACAATTCCCAACAACTCTGTTACACTGGCTTTGGCAAGATGAGAAGCTATCCAAGGCATGGGCAACTATTACCAGCCAACGACCATCACAGGAAAACTATCTAAGCACCATAACCTTGTTAAGTTTATTGAAATAAGACTGACAGTTGAAATGGAAACATTCATGACTCCTTCAATTAAAACTAAGGATGATCACTGATATCTGTCCTTCCAACTACATCAACAGTCTATGATGAGAACATCAGGAAAAGTGTAATAAAGCAAATGACAGCTTGTCAAGCAAGACATACCACAGAACCTCAGAAGAGCCGCTCTAAACCCAGAGAGAAAAGTCCACACAGAGTGGCACTAACACAAACAAAAGCATGACATAACTGATTAACAGTCAACAGGCAATTCTTGAGGGGTGCAAGATAGCTAGCAACTAACAGTAAACCCTAGGCAAACTGAACTACACAGATGACAAAAAACAGGTGAAGAAGTCAGAATTAACCAAAGGACTGTCTCTTCATAACCACCAACAGCATTTCCGAAGTTTGACAATGTTATCCAAAAATGTTATCCTTCCATGTCTCTAAGGTAATGTAAAGAGAAATAAAATCTGGTTAAAAAACACTGCAAAACACCACTGACTGTGACAACTTGACACCACCTACTCAAAACCTCAAGTGGCAGTAGGAGTCTGAACTGGTCTCCAAGATGAAAACCTCAGGAGAACTGAAAATCTCGTAACTAAATGAATAAGGCTTTTAAAAGCATTTTGTTGAACAGCATGTTAGATCTTGTTACAGCAAAAAGCTGGCAAAAATTCCTGGGATTTACAAATACTTTAATCCTCATTAGTGTAAGACTGG
The DNA here is from genome assembly GCA_013398815.1 of Ibidorhyncha struthersii. Taxonomy (NCBI): domain Eukaryota; kingdom Metazoa; phylum Chordata; class Aves; order Charadriiformes; family Charadriidae; genus Ibidorhyncha; species Ibidorhyncha struthersii. The sequence continues at coordinate 89,186 of VZSZ01004083.1, forward strand.
AAACAGAAATACAGACAATATTTTTAATATCATTAGTAATAAAGTTTTATTTAACCATGAACTTGTAAAGAAAGCATTCATAATACCAAGACAACTACAAATTTCGGAACTGTCACAGGGCAAGGAATGTGTCCTGTCTATTTTCAGACTGACTGATCATTTTACTGTAACAAAAAAGTAAAATGTTTCTTTTGGAATTCATTCAGTATCTCAAACTTAAGTTAACTCAGACACCTTCCAAAACCAAACACTTGCTTAAGTCTACATGGGGTAGAGTGAAAAGTACAGTCTCATCCTTGTCAAACTGTGTACAAGAGAAGTTGGCTTTGTCATTTAGGACTGGAAGAAATACAACCAAATCTGACAAGTTTGCTCTCCAAAATTCAGAGTGAGAACGGAGGGTAAAAGCTACTCTGAAAAGAAATAGCAGAAAGGCAAGTAAGCTGTCACAACAGAAGGTTCTCAACTCTGAAAAATGAATCACTTGGATATTGGTAACTTTCTCTCAGCGTTATCGAGTAAGGATGGACTCATGCATCCAACTGAATGATCTGCTGGATAAATACCTTCGATGAAGACAGCTCCCGCATTTTTTACAGACACAAGTTACTCCTATGTGCAAGTAACAGGAGGGAAGTGTAGCACAACTATCTTTCCCCCAGTATTCCACAATACCTGTTGTCCGTCTCCAAATAACCCCACTACCTCCAATTCTGTGCTGATTATGTCAAGGCTTCATTTCAAATTCCAAAGCAGGCTATCCAAAACGTAAAGCATGCATGTGAGAGAACACAGCAAACAACTTCACTGTGCTTGTTTCATACACGTAATGTTTAGATTCTGCTATCCTTTTCACATCATCAGGAATCCTATGATCTGACTGATTCCAGATGAAAAGGCTGCCTAAAACCAAATTATGATGTTAGAATAGTTCACCTTCACAGAAATATGACATAGTAGGTAAAGCGTTCTAATTTTATATTTTAGCTACATAGCCTGCTAACAGCTATTCATAAAAATAACTTTAAAAACATAACACATCCCAAGAAGTTTTCATGAGACTACCAACCTGTTTAAAGCAATGATATTTTTAAAATACACTCTCCAGATGTGAAAAAAAGATAAGAAAACACAACAGTGCTGCAAAGAAATCTTAAAGGAAACTATATTCAAAATTAGATAAAATATTTCCAAACGACTGAAATGTCATCAAATTTTATAAATATATTTTAAAAGCTACAGTACACAACCCTTAATGTGTTTTCTTCTTTTAATATACAAACTAGATTTCCCCATCCACATTGTCTTTACATTCCTAGCATAAGTAACAAAAAAATTTTTGCTTCAAACTCTGACACCACCCCAAGTTCTACAATATTTTGTATTACCAGGAGTCAGTTGAAAAAATGTGTTCAGAAGTAGTAGCTATTCTTTATTTTAAAGACTTGTAAACAGGACATTTTAAATCCAAATGATCACAGTTCACATTTTACAATCCAAAGGCCAGTGACTGTACTGGTGATCCACAGATTTTGTAGACTGTATCAGCCAGAAATACAAACATTGATTTTAGATTCGGTTTTCATGGAAAGAATTGCACTAAATGGGAAGAATATTTGCAAGAGCCTACAGGATTTATCAGTTCATGAAAACCCAGTCAAGAATCTTCTAAATGTTACCCTTTTGTTTTGTACCAAAGTATTAAGGACTCTATATTAATATATTTCTGCAGAAAAGAGCCACTAAAATGACAAGCTATCAGTTAAATTGCAAAACAAACATCATATTACTTACTACAGTGGACCTCTTGGGATGACCAAGACCTTGCACTTCTATTTTCTATCAAGGAAGAAACCAGGGTCATATTCTAAAATCCTGAAATATTGTGCAGTCATGGTTTGCTAAGAAGACAAGAGCTATTGAGAGTGTAATGCTCCTTTGTCCAAGTTAAGACTCACCTTCTCTCAGTGCTTTATCCATGTTGTGAGAAATGACCACTCTCCTCGATTGGACTGAATCATGGGAGGTTCCAGACCAATTACACTAAAATTCAAATAGAATATTCGTCATAAGAGGAAGGAAAAAAACAAAAATGACAGAAGAAATAAAACTGGAATTCAAGGTGATAGTAATATATCATTTGGTCTTTATACAAGTATTGTCACCACATAAGGTTAAATCAGATGAGTGCCAATTGTCTTTGAGGTTATTATACATCGTTCATTAAGCACATATTAACACTCGTTGTTGTGTATCATACACTGCACAACTTTCAAAATTATCTTAAGGTTGGTTTTTTGGTACAAAGGAGCTACATTCATTTGCAATTCAGTGCACTGAGAATAGGACATGCATTTAAAAAAGCAACTGGAACTCTTCTATTCAGTATTTTAACAGCTTTATAAGATCTCCAAGAGACAGGTCAATAGCAAATATAACATCTTTACAGCCTACTGTCACGATGGACTTCATTTAGCCACATTCTTTTGGGCATCTTCCTTCAAAGACACTTCTGGCCGCTGCATTTTAAGCTGCTGTACTATACAGACATGTCTCTGTATTGGACACTATAAGAACTAATATTCCAAACAGGTGGGCGGACAGAGAAACATTTTTCAGGGTGTAGACAATAAGCAGTGATTCATGCTGTCCTTCTATAGAAAGGAGCGTAATTCAAATCAGAAATAGAAACGGTCCCCACTGCCATTCAGCTTACTTTGCTCCCCTTGATGGGAGCTCACTCTCCTCAGTGAGGAGACATCGCTTCAGAAACGTCCCAACTCCTCCAACATTCACCAAATAGAGAATAAGAAAGTGGTAGAAAACGCAAGGGGGGGTTAAGTAAAAACACTCTTTAATGTTTTTAAAGGTAGAATGCCATTATTTCAGCCAATTTGCAGGCTAATTGTGTATTTTGGTTAACACATTTTCCTTCTACTGCAGATAGATGCATGCAGAGTCTAGTGTATAAAGCACGCCTAACGGGACACAGATGAAGGAGTCAAAGCACTGCCCTAACAGCAAAATAAAGCTGTTCAGACTCTGTCACACCTAACACACAGCACTGGCATGGACGTCTTCCAGGCCTTGACTGCCCTCCTTCCACCCACAGTTAATTTGTTCCAGCTTCTGGGTGAGCACAGCAACACTCCCTAGACACCTTCCAGTTGCTACTCTGAGACCATGGCTGTGGTCTTCCAGCCATTTTCTTCCCCTCTTGACAACACTATCAATGGCGAGAGCAGCAAGATTTCAGCATGTTTGCTTCCATTTGCACCCCCTCTCACTAGCCAAACTATAGTTAAGGATGGGTAAGAACAGAGTACTATCTGAATAGTGAACCACTACAGATTTTCATGGCCCCCTTTTACCTGAACACAATGCTGATAAAAGCTTAAGCCATACCCACCTAACAGCTCCAGAAAGCATTTTTGCTGTTTGGAAGAACACCTAACAACAATATTTGTAAGGCTCCAGTACATCACCTCTGACTGCTGATGTTGTTGTGCTTCCTCCACACAAAGCTGTGTTAATGCCAGTCACACAATTACTTCAGGATTTTTCTGCTTTATTTGCAACAGGAAATTGGATGATTCATAACCACTCCAATTTAAAAAGAGAAGAGACAGACTCACAGAGACATTAAACATCCCAAGTACATTTGGGGAGGGGGAAGGGATTCAGAAAGCCCTGTTTAGCAACGTCGCTCAGCTCTTTCTGTGAAGAAAGGGCTGCTAAACACAAGGCCACAATCCTGACTGAAGCTCTATGATAAACACACTCCATCTTCCTTAGCACTCATGCTAGCTTGGGTATCCTACACGACTAGTCCTTCTGCTAAACTGAGTCATACCTGCATAGCGGTCGGTAACCTCAAGCCCCTAACTTCAGCATCAACAGTTCTCATTTGTACATAGCTTGCAGGAAGTGTTTTTTACAGCCTAAAACATCAGTAAGCGCCCTCATGAAGCACTAGCCAAATTACTCCTTTCAAAACTAGTTTAAACACAACCTGGGATAAGAAAATTATAAATGCTGATTTCGTACTTTTGTCTCCCTACTCACCTCAGATAAGGAGTTCTTTACAGCAGAGGGAACAAAAGAAAAAAGGCCTTCAGAGGGGATCCATGCTTGCAAGCAGCTTGCTCCACACCACGAACCAAGCTACACAGTTCCTCAATGCAGGAACTCATCCTTTTATGTTTCAATCTTGAACACATGTTAAGAACAAGGCAGACTATTACTACCTCAGTGAAGTGCTGCCCCTTAAATACCAAGATACAAACATTTCAGCTTGCAAGAATTTATTTCATTGAGAACTTCCTCTACGGTTGGTATGTTTGAATTCTAAAAGGCACTGGCTTTTCATTAAAAAAAAAAAAGAAAGAAAAAGAAAAAAAAAAAGAGTAACATTGATGTTTAGCAGGAAGAAGTTAGAGACAGACAAGCGATCAAAAAGAATTTAAAAGGTAAGAAGTGAATACCACCACTAGCAACGGTGATTCTGCTGCTGCACAAATATAATTACTGAAGGGTAAAGGAAGATGCACAGTATATTGGATTTTCTGAGACATTTTTCAATACTCTACAGGTATTGCATACAACACCACAAACAGTCAGAGAAAAGCACAGAGGAAGAAACAAGCCCTGTTTAAAAACAAGGTTCCAGCTTTGCTTAAAAACAAAATTTCAAGAACAGACAAGAATCTAACATTTGAATAAATAGCAGTGTTTAAATGCATGGCAGAAATGTTGGTTAGGTTAGTTCAGGCTTAAGAAAAAACAGTTCAGGGGAGACCTTACTGCTGTCTCCAACTACCAAACGAGAGGTTACAGAGAAGAGAGAGACAGACTCTTTCTCACAGATGCACAGACCAAGAGGTGAGGCTGCATCACAGGAAATGCCCATCACTTAGAAGGCAAAACTATTTCCATTATGAGACTGGTCAAATACCAGAATGGGGGTGCTGAGAGGCTGTGAAGTCTCCAGCCTTGGAGATACTCAAAACTCAACAGGAGAAAGCTCTGAGCAGGATGGTAGACTAGCTACCCTCCAGGCATCCCTTCCAACCTGAACTATTCCGTGATTCTTGGTGATCCTTCAGAGAACTGTGAATTTAATTTAGTCACTGATAACAGACCAGATCTTAAGTTGCATTCTCTAAAACAGCTGATCAAACACCTTTTTCCTTTCAGTCTTACGAGCTTGCATTTAGCAGAATCAAGTCTTAAATCTCGTTAGCTTAGATTTGTTTTTAAAAAAATCTGTTCCTGTGAGAACTATAATAACGAATTAACTAAAAAAAAAACCTAAAAAACTAACAGGAACCCCTGAGTTGCCTGACATATGGCAACAAACACCTTAAAACCAGCAGTAACAACTCAGTAACACAGGTTTACCAGCACCTGTAATAACAGAAGGATTCACAGTCCAAACTTGGCTCTAACAGCTCAGAGAATGAAAAATCCAGCAGATTTCACTGGAAGATTTTCTTCCCACCTCTGCCTCAAGTTATACGGAGGATGTATGCAGAGAACAGGTTCAGCTAGAAAACCTAGACTTGAATGTTTTCACATTTTTCTTCATGTCTCTTATCGAAAGGAAAACGGTGCTACATTTCATCAAACAGTTGGCATAACCCTGTCTGAGCCAAAGATGTTCATAAATGGATTTAACACAGTTAAAGCTGTAGCTTAGATGCTCTTTTATACTGATTAAAACTTGATATGTTCCCCATTAGTCCTGACTTGCACTATCTTAGCCCCCCAAAAATCAGGCTCCACTACGTAGAGTTTATTGTTGAAGAACAGCAGAAACCAGACTGAAACTTAAATAAGGCTTGACAAAATGACTTGAAGGGGTAGAGGTGTAGCACATTTGGAAAGCACATGCAAAGAATGAGGTTGCCAACAAACAGGGAGGCCTGTTTCCTGGAACAGTTCAAGTTTTCCCCAATTTTAACTTTGTTTAAAGGCTGGAAAAAAAAAAAAAAAAAAAGTGTGTATTTCCTGGAGACTTCTGAATAATACCCATTGTTTGATACTTTTGAGAGTGATTTAAGAGGCAGACAACAGTCTGAAAGGCCCAGGAAAAAAAACTAAGGCTGGCACTGAGCCTGAAATTTTGTCTTAAGTTCAGTCTCCTACAGATACAAAAATTAAGTTCGTGTCATTTATTGGTTTAAACAATTTAAGTAATTTTAAATTAGTTTTGAAGAAAACAATAAATGTTAAATAATAAAGAATTAAGAAAGTGTTTCAACAACTTCACTGAATAAATGGCAAAGCACAGAGAACCTTCTACTATCAAGAAATCCATCCACAACACCCAGTCATAAAATGCAATTCTTAAAACATAACAGCAGAAATCGAGGCACCTGCTACAGGCACGCCACATGCAGACTTACTCTGCCATGGAATTAAAGCCAGAAGCAGAGAAAAATTAACAATTATTTCTATTACATTAACTCAATTACAACAAAACTAGAACAGTGCTCAGGACAGATCCCACAATATAAACGGGCATTGTGCATGAGATGCTCAGTTTAATCACTGATCTAAAAGGCGAAGACTACATCTAATTCGGCATACAAGAACTATCCAGTTACTCAGAGCTACTTGCTCCACCCACTGCTGCCCTATTAAATTTCTTATTTTCTTTGTAAAACATACATTAACATTAAACTGGACTTTGATGGTAGAGAGCCACAGCTTCAAATAATACTTCACTGTACTCTCCATAAATTCAGCTTTAACTGATCGGGATAGACGTTTTCTTATAGTAGTAAATATTACTTAAACTTATGATGCAAAAATAAATCTTCTATTCACAAGAGTTAATATTTTTAATTAATACATATAGCTCTGTTTTAGATTAGAAAGCAAGTGTATGTGTCACACTAAGCATTAATCTACATATATTAAGGGACACCATAACTACCAATTTAAAAATCAACATACTTAAAGCATGTTAATCCTATTATGTTAAGCATCATTATCTCAATAACAATTTTATAGTATCAGCGTATCTTACTTACACTAACATAGTAGCTTCTGGAACACAAACTGTGTTTCTTACATGGGGATCTTCTACCTTAAACGTACCATGTTCGAAACTGATAAAACTGTAGCTGTGTAAAAAATTTATAATCAGGGCAGAACTTCTTTCACTTGAGATTTCATATAATACTAGACAGATAAGAACATGAAGATGAAACTTTTCTCAGGTAATACTTTTCATTCCCATCATTACAACTAAGAAATAATGGGTAAGTAAGCATTTAAATTTCTGCTCAGCAAGAAATACATCATTATTGCCTGCTGGGATCTTTAATATTACCATCAAAATAAAGGCTTATGTGAATCTCCAGGGTGCATACACTGCCCCCTTCTACTGAACAGCTCCACACTGTCCTCCCCCTCTTAAAAACAGACATCAAGAACCTATGGTCTATACTTCAAGGTCAAAAGAGCCATGTGCTACGAAAACTTAATTGCCAGCAAGCCAGAAAAACCTGCACAGACTCGCGCCTTAGGTGCAGTCTCAGCTTGATGATCAGAGAGAAACTCCTGCACCATCTACTGCTATACCCTCCCTCCCACATGCTTCTTCCACCATACAAAGGCAGCCTGTTCTGTCTTTTTAACAGAGCATCGCAAAACACGCAGAATGAACCATCGTCACTAATTTTATTAACATTAACTTGTTCTCTTTCACTGTGCATGCTTAACACAGGACAAAATGATACAGAATGACTGGTCTTATAAACCTCACATGAACAAAACACAAACTTATCCCCTTATGACTACACAACTTCTTTTCCTTTTTTTTTTTCTTTTTTTTTTTTAATCACTTAACAAGGTGACAGCTTGGGAAAGAATATAGGATTCTACATAACTGCCTCTTCCTTGGGTAAATTTTGCTGCTTTCCTTTTGCAGAGCACAAGGAACCAACACCTGGCCATAAGAAGGAACTTGATCAGATTTTCTCTTCAGAATGTTTCTGATACACATGTACAGTATTTCCAGTCCCAAAGCGTATCTTGAATGCAAGATGCTTTCACTCTCAACCTTAACACAGAGGTTTTGGTTCCACCTTTAGGACTCCCCTGCCAGGGACTTAGACAGCAAGATCCCAATGAGTGCACCACCCATCTGCCTTACTGACTCAGCGTGGCTCGGTTATCAGGAGAGATGAACTAGCTCCCTAGTTACACTGTCAGTCATAAAACACTTTTCAAGTGAGAAGCAGTCCCTGCAAAGGTAAAAGCAGCCTGATTCACAGCAAAATATGAATGTCAATCTAACACAATGCTGAGAAAATTAAATGTCAAGCACAATACAATGAAGAGCTGAAGACAACACAGGATACAAGGAAAGGAAACGGAAAGGGTTGCATGACAAGACAAGAAACCTCAAAATATACATGATGGATAAAAAGGCTGTATAGAAAACAAAGTCTGCTCACCGCTAAGGAGTTATGGGACAGATAAGTGAGACACAGAGTCTGAAAAACATTTCATTTTCATTCCCTGAGATCAGTCTCCTGTGAGAATAGTTACCACTTCAAAGTTATGCCTGCAGGTAATCAATGCATGCAGTCCTAACAAAACTTCAATTTTGAAAAAGCTTATAAATCCCTAAGGAGAACAGATATTTCACAGATCCCTAAAAATAAACTGTAGCAGAAATGTCCAAACTACAGGCCCCAAAGTGTAACAGGCTCCCAACAAACTGTAACTAAATCTTTGAGATGCATGCAGCACTCTCTTAAAATTTTAAAATATTCCTGAAATTGGTAGGCAATGCTATGTTATGTTTTCTTAATTTTGATTTCAGGACTTGCCTAGTAGTAAACTCACCTGCATCATCAAAAACTGTTAACCTCCCTACATGAGACATAGCACTAAGAACAAAAGCATCAGACTCAGTTCTGTTTAAAACAAACCAAACTCAAACATAGCCTCTCCCTTGAATCCAGAAACAAATGATAAATTAAAAGAATGGCAGTAGATCAGAATATTTGCCTGCGAGCCCAAGAGGATCTAAAACAAGCACAAAAGAAGAGCAGCAAGCAGAGGCTGTAATGACTGGCAGAAGTAACAGCCATAATCCTGCAATATCAGAGATCTCAATATTTCCTAATGGTCCAGAGAATGAGATGGACCACAGAACACGTTTGGCTTTTGGTCGATAAAAACCTCATCAATATTTTTGAAGACTTACTAAGGTGTAAAGATCAAGACTGAAAAGAGTTTGGAAGTTTCTGCTCTCCCTCACTCCTGCTCTCCCTGCTCCAAACTGCTCATTACCTCAAGAACTGCTTTGCATCACGCTTGAAATTGATGCCCACAGAGGGCAAACCTTCCACTTCCTACAGTTGCTGGGGCTCCTGGGAGCTTAGCTTCATCATCATCTGATGCAAAAGTCCAACGGTGAAGGAAAATTAAACTGTGTGTCCTTTCTCTCTGTTTCCCTTACATTCCTCAAAAAGAGCAGAGCACTCGGCTTGGATACCATGGCAGATACTCAGCCTAGGTTGAACTGCCATCCCATCTGAACCACTCAGACCACGTGCAATAATCTCACTACTCATCCTCCTGTGGCTTAAATAAAACCCAGTACTATCTTCCAGGATCCAGATATTTCAACAATTACCTGATCCAATGAGAAAAGATTTACCCATGCCCTCCCATTAATGCCCGATTCACAAAAAGTCCACATTCAAGGATGGAACAAGCCTTTAGAAACATCAAACACGGTCACATGTCTCCCTCAGGGCCAGAAAGTGAGAGTAAACTATTTCTGAAAACGGAGAGCTACTAAACAGACATGAACAAGAGTGACCAAATATGTCAGGAGCTGACTTTTAAAGAAACACTCAAAATCACTGGCAACTGTTAATCGTAGGAAACTAAACCCAGGACATTAGAATCAGTGTACCCTTTTCGCTGGAAAAAAAACCCACTTTATTCCCTTTCTTCTAGTGCTGCAAGACAGACTAGGTAGACCTTTCTCTATACAGAGTATCATTCATTTAAGCTGAATTTAAAATGAGGCACTTTGGTTTTGCATTATTTAAATGAAGTTGATAACCCAACTCTCTGTTATTCAGAGTTCTTGCTTTGAATCAGAGTCAAAATACTATGCTGAAAAGAAAACTCTGTCCTGCCAGGTTTTTTGGCAAAGAAACAACTCACACTGGGAACGTGGGAAAATGTGTTTTCCTTCCCCTTCCCACTAATTTGGTTAACATGGTTCTTCATATGAGTCAAAGCCATCTCCCCTGCACAAGTTAACAGCCATGTAGGGAACAAGGTTGAATTTAAAAAGGTGACACATGTTCTAACAAGTCTCTTCAAGGGCTATCTTTGGTGTGAGCAAGTCCACTCATACTTGAAAAGTGAAAATGCCCTTTGAGACAGACACTTTTATGGAAGTACAATTGGGTCACTATGCCTTTTTGCTGTCTTGCATTTTGCTGTCCTCCTCTACCACTAATAATCTTGTCCTAAAACAGCTCCTGAGAAGTGCTGAAAAATACCCGACAATAACATAATGTATAATTTCAAGGTGTCATTCAAGTCCCACTATTTCAGGATCAACAGAAACTATTTACCAATATTATTGATGCCTGTAAGTACTCATTAATTTAAGAAAAACAATGCTATGAGTTGCCTTCTCTTTCCAATGAAAATATAAACACACTGGAAGAAACACAAAGCTCTACATGGAAGCCAAATTACTGCCCAGATAGACCTTGCAATCAGAGCTCTCACATACAGGAAGACTATGTTAAAAGCACACCTCATCATGGGGACATAAATTGCACACCTTGTTTTGCAATTCTTAGCAGACTTCAAATGCTCTTGCTGAGATACCTGACTGCAGACAGTCTTCACCTTTCAAGTCCCAAAGGGGTTACACAAACAGTAGTCACATTTGGAAAGATAGCTTCTTTGGTACTAAGTTCAAGCAAAATGAAAAAAGGCATACACCTTCTGAAGTCCGAATCTGCAACACAGCACTTCCTCACCCAAGTTACTCACTCGCACGAACAGCTCCATGAAAATCAACAGCACTAAACTCACATTGTAAGTGCTCGCAGAATTGAGAACGTACAAAACACACCCCTTTTTCAGCACAGCATAAAGAACTCAATCCAAGTCCCTTTGAAGTTGATCAAGAGTACTCCCACTCACTTTCCAAGAGCTGAGCCTGACTCCCACTAAAGTAAACATTTACTACTGAATAGTTGGTGCTTCCTCATTTGTTAACCCCAACGTGAAAATCACTTCAAAGAACAAAAAATGAACCTATCTGCCTTGAGTTTGTGTAAATATGACACACGCAGAGCAAGATGCCAGCCATAAGACTTTCATTAAAAAAAAAAAAAAAATTCTTTAATTATTAGGCCAACAGAGGGTTCTTCCCTATTCTTGAGGAAAAGGTGCAACAAGGCTGAAGAAATTCTAGCTTTACAGTCATCCTACTACTGACTCCCAGAAAAGGAAAGACAACAGGATCATATGGCTTTATGAAAAATGGGAGAGTAACAACTGAATGATAATAAAGCAGTGTAAATACAAAAGGATGTATAATAAAAAAATTAAGCTACAAATTTTTCAGAGAGAAATGTATGCAGGAAACTCTGCCATAAACATTTTAGTGAACGGCCTACATTTTACATGCTGCCTATATAGATCCTATTATTTTCTTCACCTACATGTTACTGAAACACCGATTAGGAAATCTGCTAAACGTATACAAAATTGTGTTCAGAAAAAGTATGTCAAGAAGCTTTGCAGGCCTGAAGCCATTCTGTATCTGAAAGAAATCCACAAAACTGTAAACTGAAGGCATGAGAAACCCAAATAAGAGGCCTGGCATTACAGCTTCTGAACAGAAAGGGTAAAATACCTCACTCCTTTTTTGACAGTCCCTTTCATAAAGCCAGGTTAAATTTTGAAAACAGTGCAAAGAGGGAGGAAAGAAAAATTTTAACTGGAACAGGGTGAGGGTAAGGAAACAATGCCAGAAAAAGGGTTGCAGCAGGTACTGCTGCTTGAGCAGTGATTTTTAAATACCAGATTTCAATTCCTTCTGAAACAACTAACACATATCAAAGAGCTACAATAAATCCAAACACCACATACTAGACCACACAAAGCAAGAGCAGGTTGCTATTTACACATACAAATCCAATGGATGGACACAACAGGAGAACATCTTGAAGAGAAAGAGGCAGTAGCATACCACAAAAAGAAAGTGCATATGGTATAGTAACTGAAGTGACTGTATTTGTCTCTGGACAGTTCAAGTTTCACTCCTGTTCAGTGGGTTTATGTATTATGTTTTTCACAAAGGGGGAGAGAAAAAGAGCAATAAATTTAATTTTTCTTCTTCAGTTCTCGGCTTCCCAAATTACATCGTTTGGCTGTTTCACAGATCTGAAAGTTGCTCCTCATTGCAGCAGCAGCAAGATTTCAGTTATTAAGTTTATATGAAGATTTGTTTGTACTATGTATAAAATATGCTCTCTTCGAAGTACATGAACACACATCCAGATGTTCAGATAAGTATAGCAGTACATAAATGTCACCGGAGCTATGGCATTATCACTGAAATACTTAATCTTGCAAATCTGAAGGCAATGGGAATTTGTTACTGATGCTTTTTTTTTTTTCCCATTTGATCTACAGTAGTTGCATGGTGAATATAGAAACATATAGTCCTTTACTACTCAGGTGCCTATGGACTTAATACACATTGTTCCCCAGCATTCCTGTGACAAAAAGCAGCTAAACAATCCCTAGCTGTACCCACTTAATACACTACATACAGGACAGGTACTTTCTGCTTATTGCTTGTTGACTTTGTGCATTACATCTTCTCACTTCCCCATTTCCCACTTCTAACGCTCGTACACACTATTTATTCTTCACTCCCTTCAAAAAAGCTGAGTTTGATGTTGAGTCTTCAAAACAAAGAGACTTTTTAAAAAGTCTACCAAGAAAACAAAATGAGTATCACATACACCCACTGCCACAAATAGATCCTGAGGGCACCTTTGCGAGTTTTATTATTCATTGAAGTCACTAACCCCCGGCAAACTTCTACTGACAGCAATGTCCTACCAGTTGCCATTAAATGCAGGCCTGGAAAAGCGTATTGCTCACAAACACGGCCTCTTTCCCTCCCTAGGTCAAAGAACAAAGGAATAAACAACTACTGTAGGTCGTTAGCTGATTTGATTGGCAAGACACAAAGACAGCCAACTACATGAGCAAGTGATTTCTAACAGGTTCTCTGCCCTGCCAGCACCCTCTGCTTTCTGCAAATTCAGCTGCGTTGACTGCAGCCCCAGAAACACAGAAGCACCAGCATTATTTACTTGCTGCTAAAAAGAAGAGTACATGTACCAAACTGGGTCACCAGAACAGCCAGGCTGTACACCAAGGCGGCACAAATTATGCTCCTTTCTCTTTGTAGAGTGCTCTCAGGTATCCTGCGTGACACTATCAAAGTGAAATAGCACTTAGGTGGTACTGCCTACTGCTGCAGCACTTCACACGCTAACACACACCACTAGGTCTACAACTCACCAGTGAGAGGCCAAGGGCACCCAATGGAGTGTCACCAGCTGTAAATGTCAAACACCATATCCCTGCAAGAGTGCAGGCAGATCCTAATTTCCAGCAGTAGTTTTTCAGGCCTGTCTAGGATCAGCTCTGGAGCATTGGATGGCTTGATGGGGGCAGGGGTGTGGATGGGAGGAAAGTTACTTTCACTAGCACTTACAATCAGTCTCCAAAAATCTTGTGCTACCAGTCCCGTTCAGAAGAAACCAAAAATACTCCTAAGCAGCAAGCTACAAAGAGCTCACGAACATGAATTAGTATATTTTAGAAGACGTACAGAAAATAAATTTGTTTATCCTTTGCACAAAGGTCTGCAGCAGTTTAAGAACATGCTGGCACTTCCTCAAGGCATTATGATAACACTATCTAAAGCTGCCCAACTTCAGAGCAGGCATTAAAGCAACGCTACACTGGCTCTTTGAGCATGTCTCCCTCTTTTACTAATGACATTTCAACTGAAGGAGCAGAAAAGGATTTGATACGCAGCCAACAAACTGCTGTAGGAGCCTTCCCGCAATCCAGTGGTCTCTCTCAGAGCAAAGACTTGATTTTTCCCACCCTCCAGCACAACTTTTCCCATTTAAAGCCCCGACGACCGGGCAGGCTCCTGCGGCCGCGGCAGGACAGCGGGGCACCGGCTTTGGCTCGCCCGGCGCCCCGCGGCGGAGCGAGGGCCGCGCCACCGCCGTCCCCCTCCTCCCCGCTCTCCCGCCGGCGGGTAAGGGGAGGGCGCGCCGCCGCCGCCCGCCCCGCTCCGCTCCCCTCCCGCCACTTACCCCCGCGACCCGCAGGACCGGAGCGGCGGCGGCAAAGTCCGGCGGCGGCAGTCGGCGGCGGCCGCGACACATGAGGACGATCAGGGTGCCCAGCGCGGCGGCGGCGGCGGCGCAGCCCGCGTAGAGGGCGAGGCGGAGCAGCAGCAGGGCCAGGCAGGGCGGCCCGCCGCCCCCTCCCGCC
>VZSZ01004083.1:111040-140391 GCA_013398815.1 Ibidorhyncha struthersii
AATTTTTGCCGTATCAAACAAGGTGGGAGACATGTTTTGTTTTATTTTTTTGATATATCTCTCTATATAATCATTATATAATTTATATGTATGTATTTTTTATTTAATTTGCTGCCTTTCTGCTTGGCTCCCTGAGTGACACGTACGTAGGTATCTCCCGGGCGTTTGGCCCGCGCTGTGTATTTGGAGGGCTTCGGTTTGCGTGGAGCCGCCGGGGTTCAGTCCCGCTGCCCTGAGAGGTGATTTTTACACCCCGCTTCGGTGCCCCTGGCTGCCCTCCCCGCTCCTCGGCGGGGCTGGAAAAGAGGTGTGGGGGATTTCCTTCTGAGGCACCGGCCCTCGTTGGCATCGTCGTGTCGTTGGGAGCGAGTTAACCGCGTCGTGCGTGCCATCCTTAAAAAGTTACCGGACTAGGAGGGACGTGTCGATGTGATGCTGGAACAGAGTTTGGTGAAGTGTTTTGGTTGGGTGTCGTTAGTGGGAATTAAGTCAACTTGAAATGATCGTTGTAAGCAGCTTGCCTCGAGCGTGTTAAATCGTCGCAAGAGTCGCATCTCCGCAGTTTCCTCAGGACGACGGTGTTGTAACTCCCCCTGCCCTGCACAGGGCTGTGTCCTGCGCCGACAGTTCCCAAGGTGGGGATGTAGTTTGGAAAAATAACCAACCACCGAATCTCTTGGGCCTTGTGGATTTGGGTGGAAATCACAAAAGAGGTAACTAAATCCTGGGCCTTTCTTGACTGTCACTTGTGCAGCCCCTGCAGCAGAGCAGAGTACTGAATTCATTCCAAAGCATCTCAGTGAGCTGATAGAACAAACAGCAATGTATGTCACGCTCGTGAAGCTCCGTTTTTTCTGGAGTTTTCACAGCATATTAGGGAAATTGCCATTTTAAAATATAGTATAGTGTGGCTTCTGGCACAACCTAATTTAAGGTCACGTAGCTTCTGTCCCTTGCTGGAGGATTTTCCCTTGCAGTTCTGTTAAATGCAGTTTTTCAGAAACTGGTTTTATGATAGTATGCAAATTTTTACACTTTGTTCATTCTTACTATGAAATATAAATAAAAAGCATCTAGTGTTTGCATTTGGACATTTACAGATTTAAAAAACGTGGTTAAAATTTCTATGCAACATTCATAGAAACAGCAGGAAAACTACGTGGGATGAAATGAATGTAACAGAAATGGCAATGCTAAATTTCTTTTGTGTCCCTGTTTTTGTCCGTTATGAGTTGCTCAATATAAAGCATTGAGTGCATTATGCACATTTTTGCTTCTATGAAAAAATAGTTAATCTCTTCTTATTGGATAGAAAGTGATCGCTGGAGTTGTCAATGCAGAGAGAACAAAGTTCCACAAACAGTTAAATTATTCAGAGGAGCTGTTTGAAGACTAAAATGAAATCATCATTACTAGCAAATTAGTCACTGGATGTTAGCTTAAGAATGGGTTTGTAAAATAATTGACATCTTAAAATATAGTTTCCAAAAATTTGGACTCAGCTTTTGGAATGCTTCAAGCTTTCCCACCACTCTTTCCTGTCTGTTTTGCGGTTTGATTTGTTTTGGTTTTGTTTTTTTTTCTTGTAGTGCAGACATTTTCCTTTGTATTTTCTCAGCCTTGATAATCCTTGTAATAGTATGGAGTGGAGAGCAGACAAAAGGAGAGAACATTCTCTTCTGTTTTGGGGGACTTAAAGCTTTTATGACCTACTAGGATTTTTGTTTTGGTTTTATGCTTGCCCATATTTAAAAGGGCATTCAGAGGGTCCCATATTTCTGTGTAAGGCTTATATGGGCTCAGAGGGACTGCAGAGCCTTTTGAGGCTTTGCAATTGGCCAATTCCCTTAGAGACTTGACCCAACATCACATACAGGTGCTTCACTAAGGAGTATTCCAAAATTTGCAGGATAGGTGGCATACGGTCTTCTGTGGCATAGGTGACAGGAGTTTTTTAAAGTCTGCCCAGTCAGGAGTCAGGTGATATATATGGAGCTTAGAGATAAAAGCTTCAAAGTGAGCCAGCTCCTAGGTATCTCCTTAAATTCATGGGAGATAGGCAGACAGTTATTATGATAGATGTACCTTAGTGCTTCCACCAAAACTGTGTTTTAAAGTTTTTTTTTTATTCTTTGTTTCCTGGTCTTATGCTCAACCAAGACTAGTGATGGAATGGTCTAAAACGTAACATATGTTCCTTGGCTAAGGTTTTTCCTATCCAACAATCTCAAGTGATGTTTAAGTCACAATTCAATGATGGGTATTTGTCATTCTTGAAGTGTTTTGTTTTAATAACGTAATAAACACTGGAACTCCAGGAAACCCGTATTATGTTGAATTTAAGACAGCCCCATCTTTCAGCATTTTATCTGCTTTTCCATACTGATACTTCTCATCTGAAGAAATGAACAAGTCATAAAAACATCAAGAGAGGATCTCAAGAGGCCTTTACCTCACTTGCCCCCAACACACATACTGAGGAAACATAAATGTACTTGGACTATTCCTAAGTGATATTTGTTTAAGCTGTTCTTTGTATACTGATTTAGTGACTGAATTTCTGTACTTCACCTTGTTCATCTCTACCAGACAGTGCTTGTTCCTCTTACATAGAAATATATCCACTGAAAATTAAAAGAATTACACCTTATTTTCAGTGGCTGTGGAGAATGTGATTGCCATCTTTGTAAAACTGTATGTGTATTTTCCAACCTGTGATAATAGCTGTCATCTTGTGGTCACAAAACTCGCATCTATTTGATCGGTGTGGAAGCACATCTGTGCAAAGTGTTGAGGGAAATGCTGATGACATGCCTATTTGTGCAATCAGGTCACTAGGCATGCTAAATCCATAACATCAGAAGCATGACAAAAATTGTAGTTCAGTGCACGTTTCTGTTGTTGGAGACAGTTCACATGTTGTGCCGCTTGGTATGGATGGCCAGGTATTCTGGAGTATGCTGTGATTTAGTCTGCTGCTGAACTCCATCAATAGTTTGTGAAATAGTATAGTTGCTTCCTTTCTGGTCCTGCCACCTACTTCAGGGCTGACACAGAGTCAAATCCAGAATATGCTAAGGTTACGTGCCATGTGCACAGTATAGATGGTCAACCCTTGAAAGAAAGTTTCAGTCAATGCTCTTGAACTCTGTTATGGCTTTATTTGGGGGGGGCTGACTTCCCAACATGGGTGTCTGTATATTCTGAGCATTTCTGGGCCGTACCTCTGCTGCGTGCAATGAATGAGGCGGGAGAGCAGACTGAACACAACTGGTCTGTTACAAGGCAAGAGTGGGGCGAAAGTTATTGTCCAAATATTGGTGAAAGAATTGTTGTTTCTCATTTACTTTTGAACTGTGATGAACGAGGGGGTTTATGCCTCTGTGTAGTTTCAAGTGGGGAATGATCAACGGCAGTTCAAGAGCTTGAAGATGTATACAGAAACCTTTGCTGAAGTTTGGGGCATCTTTGTGCTGTACTCTTTGAGACAGTTGATCAACATGGAAGTGTTGCTTACATGAAGCAGAGGAAGTGGTGTATCTGTTGTCATTTGGAAGATGACAATACTTGACTCCCAACAGTCTGCAGCAGCTGCTTGGTTTAGTCTCTGCAGATACCAAGGGATTTGACGTTCGAGTGGTGTGCTTGGAGATTAAGGCAGGAATACACACGCAGGTAATCCCCCAACTGGTGCACCAGGATGATGGCACACATAACTCCAGCCTTTACGGGGCACATATGCTGAGGTTTTGCTTTAATAAGAGGAATTGTTTTCCTTTTTCTTGCATGCCATTGTGGACTACTGTGCCAAGTTCACCACCTTCAGTTGTGGATAGCCTGGTTGGATGCATATTGCCCCAATATTTAAATCTTGGTATCTGGCAGAAATACTCTTTGTAGATATGCACCAGTACAGCAGGAGTGAGAAAACTCCAACTTCCTTTTACCTTGCTCTTCATCCTCAGTACCTGGCAGTAGAGTCTGTCCTTTTCTGGGCTTTTCGTACCTGTATACAAATAACTGCTGCCAGGAACTGTTCAAGGTTTGTCTATGTTACTGAAAAACTGTGGCGATGGATCACTTTTGGGAAGGGTCAATGCCAGTGACTAGTTTCCCCTTAGCATCTTGCTGCCTCTTGGTCCCTGAGGTGGGACTTTTCCAGGTAGTGAGAAACAGTGTATGGCTGTAGGCCCATGAGATTTTGATGTGGATGGCATCACTTATGCTTGTAGAGATGGAGGGCCTTATGAAGGAAATCCTTTCAGAAGCTGCGATACTTTTATCAAACAACATGTGATTTGTTGTCTTTATTTTTTATTTTGATTGTAAGCTGCTTCTGTTCCCTCTGGGTTTGGAGAGTTTGCTGGTCATTTTCTTGGGATTCTCAGCAGTGAGTAGCTGTGGCCTGTTTAGACAGGCCTGATGGGCATCATCGCTGCCATCGTTTAACCTCAGTAGTCTTTGACCCAGCCTTTCTGCTCATGAGATCACAAGGTGACCGTTGCTGAACGTTTAATGTGTGTGTATGAGTGATGTCCTAGAGCTACAGATCCATGCCTCTCAGCATAATGTATTGCAGCTTTTCATAGTATGTGAATGGCAAATTTTTGGCTCAAGAGAAACTACCTTTTGTTTTTTCTCTTTTTTTATTATTTTATTTTTTCACCTCCCTTGTACATTAACTTGAAAGCCTTTGCCCTGCAGTCATCTAGGGCTCTCTGGTGGTCATGTGCTTCCGTTTGCTCTAACAGATGATGGCAATTGACTCTGTTCCAGGACTTTCTACTGCCCATTTGCTGAACCGAATCCTTGCTTGAAATAGCCAGGAGACTCAGAGCTTTCTGTTGGAATCCTTTTAAAGGGACTCCAAAGTACTTTGGAGCACTTCCAGTGGGCCTGCTTCTGTTTGGAGACAGAACTGCTCTTCTGAGGGCTCACCTGTCACAGGTTTGAGAGTTACTAAACTATATTTTGCAGCACACGAGGAAAAAATCTTTTCCTTTGTCCAGCAGAGGGAACCAGGGCAAAAGCCAAACGAACCAAACATGAAAAAAAAAAAAGGGCAAAAAAAAAAAAAGGAGGAAAAAGGGCAGCAAGGGCTGGCTAAATTGACCCTGTAGATTTGAAGTAATAGGTCTTCCCTCCATCCTCTTCTCTAGCTAGTAGAGAGAAAAAGACAGTGAAAGGCATTAGAGAGCCAGCTAAAAATCAGCTGAACAAGTGGTTTCAGATACACCAGAAACAATGGTAGTTCTGATCTGAGCTTGAATTAGGTTCTGTCAGATCTGGTCTGTGAGGGACAGATGGTGGTTCCATGGCCTGTTCAAATCACTCATTTCAGGCACAAGTTTACTGCTGTCTCCATGAGCCAACAACAAAGTTGTCACGAATCAGCGGTAAATACTTATATGTAGGTTGTAATCTGAGCAAAGGGATTCACCCCCACGTAGTTATGTCTAGGTGGTTGATCAGCAGCAACATGGTTACATGTAAATGGACAGAGCCAGATTTTTCTTGGAAGTGCACCATGATAGACGCTAATAGTGTAAGATGTGACATGGGAAATTCTGATTAAAGAAAAAAAATTCACAATGAGGGTTGTTAAGCACTGGAGCAGATGCCCACATAGGACATGGAGCGTTCATCCTTGGAGTTTTTGAAAACTTGGCTGGACAAGGCCCTGAGCAAAACTATATCCAACTTTGAAGCTGACCCTGATTTAAGCAGTGGTCTGGACTGGATAATGTCCAGAGGATCCCCTCCAACCTAAATTTTTCTATGATTCTAATTCTAGGTCCTGTCTGCTTTGTGGGGTTTTGCAGAGGAACTTGCCTGTGCCTCAACCATCCCTTCCGTCTCAAGGGTGTAGGAACAGGTTCAGTGCAGGATGTATAAGTGTGTGGCGGAGCAGAGCTTGGATAGATCTGTAGCGATGGACTTTATTCTGAGCTGGGGTTGGGGCCTTGTGTTTTGTAGATTAGGTATGAACCAGTCATGGTTTGAATTGGGGAAACTGGTACCCAAGCTTGGAGAGCATGTGGTGTGCAGAAATGCTGTAGCAGGTGTTGTGCTCTGAGCTTGGAGAACTAGAATATCTACTAAACAGGCTGGTTGTTTCATTCATTGGGGGGTTTCCTCAAGGGAAATAGTTTCCTGAGAGGTATGTTTCCTCCTTTGCATGCTTTACTTTTCCTCATAGCAAAAATGAAAGCTTTAATTAAAGAGGAGTTACGTGGGGCTGGGTATATGTAGTTTGTCACACGGCTGGAAGCAGCTGCACTAGTTGATCTTTACCACTGTTGATTGTGTCTGAGAACAAACTAAGTTTTGGGTTAGTCTGTCTTCCAGGTTTTAAGACTTATGTTTCCCTGTGTTTCTCCTCTTTTAAACTAAATAAACCCTCAGAAGTTGGACTTTTCTAATGGTCTTAAAAATCTTATTGCTCTTTTCTAGACATTTTCAGGTTTGTCTTTTTTTTAAGCCTTAAGCCAGAAATGAAGAAGGGAGGGAGAAAGAGTTTGAACTAGTGTGTTTTTGCATGGTAACTTCTTTAATGATTATTATTTTTGAAAATGTTAATCAGATATGTTTAGCATTTTCACCCTCTCCCAAGTTAACCACACAAAGAGGTGATTTGGCTGTCAGCAGGTTTAAGGGGGTAGGATCCCTGACAGAGGGGCAATAATGAGTAAATAGAGGATTTTGGAGTGTCCTAAAGAACATCTGCCATTGATAGCATAAGTCTTTTAACTAAAACACTTTAACCTTCTGACCCCTTAGCTCTCAAACACTTGATTCTGCTCTGTGAGTTCAGGAGGGTGAGTCCCTCTTCTGAAGAGGTAGAAATTTCCAGCTGAAAGGAGAGGTGCCACCTGGGGGACCACTAATTGTGCAGGCTGGGAGACTGTTGCCCCCTTGGTTACTTCTTTCAGTATCAATTATACTTAGAAAGCAAAATGAATAACCCTAAACCAGAAGGTGCCTTGTTGGAGCTGAATACGTTATTATTGCTTCTGATACTTCACATACCACCTTAGGATGTATTAACAAACATACATTTGTTCCTTTTTGTTGCAGGGAGCGTATTGTTGAGTGTGCTATAGCTGTGCTGTATTATGGCCTTTGTGGTGATACACAGTATGCATGCAGTAACATCAGAAATCTCTGATTCAGCCCACAGTATGCTTAAGGGGCTTGTTTTCCGCTTTTATTAAATACCAGAATCTTAAGACATCCTGAAAGCACTTAGGGCCTTCAGAGGATGTATAGTATACAAATTCACAGAGCATAGTGTTTTGCATGCTAGGAATTTGTATGTTACTAGATAGAGAGGAAAGCCTTCCCCCCCCCCTCCTCCATGTGAACCATCCTCTTCCTCAATTATGAAAGTAGAATGCTTAAAAGAAAAGGAAGTTGCTCACAGATTGTACTTTAATGTTGAGTTTTTTCTTTCTTTCTGTGGTTTATTTCAGTACTCTCTGATGCCTGTGTTCCAGATGGCCCGCATTTAAAAAAGCGAGAGATTGGATCACTTTAAAGTTTAACCGAGGTTAAATTACCTTGAATCTTTCACTAGGTATTTAATGTACTTCATAAGTGTTAGTTTCTAACATTCAAAAAATGTTATCAAAAGGCAGTATATGTTCAAACACAAACCCACATCTAAATCTGTCGCTTTTTGGTTACTATCTTACCTTTGCATAAGATATTTTATGTTGCAGCCATGCCTAAAGGCCTGCTATTAGGCATTACCTACAAAAATATTTCAGGTGGTGCTGTAGTTGGCAGGTTTGCAGTTGTCAGGGGAAAAACACTCAATATGTTTAGCATGAATAAGGTCTTGATCTTTGTTTAACATGAAGGAGGATGTCCAAATGCTGCTTGTCCTTTGGGCAGTGCAGCAGCAGGAGGTGGGTGGCCTGCACAGGAGCTAAGTGGTCTTTGCTCTTGCAGTGGCTGGCTGGTGAGAACACGGATGCAGGCTCGGTAGGTAGTCAGATGCTCAGTGTATCAACCTCTTGATGAGAAAGTGTGGGTCCCTAATGCCCTGACAGCCAGACTCCATGTTCTCCTTGGCTGCTTGGCCACTGCTTTCTGATCTTAAATCAGTGAAGCTTGGTGTTGACAGGTGAAGGGATTAAAAAATGATATAAACTAGGAGGAACTGCAATGAGGAACAGACAAAGATGAATGGGTGTGCTTGGCTGGGGTAATGTGTGGGTGATACAGGTACAAGAAATAGGGGAGAAAGATAGAGAATTACACAGGGAGAGGAAATGTTACAGTAAAAAAAGATCTGGCATAATTAATGGCCAATCTGCTCCTTTGGGTTGATCATATTTGTGTTAGACGGTTTCATGGCAGAAGGCATATTTTTTGTAACTAAATAGGATGGTCATTAGAATTAGGAGTTAATGATAAGTATTTGACTCTAATGACAGTTTGCTTGGAATTTCAGAATATCACTTGTTGATTCTGTATTTTAACAATTGATAACATTGCAGAAGTCTGTACTTCTCACAGAAATAGAATTACATTCTGCCCTGTGTATAAAGGGGTGTGAGCGTGTGTGATTGCACGCGCAGCCAAGTTATTAATTTAGACATGGTTTATCAGCAAAGTTGCTTCTTCTGTATTGCTGCTGCTTGGCAAATTCCAGCTCCCTTAAAGACATTCTAGGTGCATGAGTGGAATAGGAATCAAGAATACCATCTCTTCATTTCCTCTTGTTTGTTTTTAATGGAAACTACAAAATTAATTAATGTTTAGCTTGTGAATGATTAAGAGTGTCAGTGAGAGAAATTGACCAACACAGCATGTCTGTTTTCCATTAAGATGAAGGATAAAGTCTCTAGGGGGTTGTGCCAGAAAAGTGGGAGGAGCATTTGGCAGTGAAATGATGGGTGTTCCAACTCCTGCTCCTTGGGCAGAGTCAGACTGCTAAACTGTGTTTCTCCTGTAACAGCAGTTGCTGTCCGTGAATCAGTTATGGCTCAGTCTTTATGGAAAACAACCCACTAAACCCACTAGGAGGTAAGCTGTGCCTCAGTCATGCAGAGTGGGAAGATGTGTGCTCCTTGGTTTGTGTGGCGGAAAGGAATGTACAGGCTCCTTGCTACCATTTATCACCTTTTGCCACCTCTCTGCTGCCCTTTTGCCATTGTCTTGACCTAAATCTCATCCTCACTTCAGAGACTGTGTTCAGAAAAGAGACATGAGAAGTTGTGATGTGACTGTGAGATAGTCTCCTTTGCAGGAGTAGCACTACATAAACTAAAAATACATGCGTGTGTGTAACAAAACTTTATAGTTCAAGCTGTACTAATTGGTCAGCATCTACTCACAAACCTGGCTTTTGCCTTATCCCCTTATGCCGTTCCATGTACAACAGTGCTAACAGTATATTGAATCTATGTGTTTGAGACAAGTGAAATGCACCACATGCACATGCCTACTTTTACCAATCAGTGATAATGTATCTGAAGCTATAGACTGGTGAGATGCTAGTGCCTTAACTAATAAAAACTTTACATCGTGGAGAAGAAAGGGTTTTGTTTTCATTTTAACACTGTACTTCTATATTTGTTTTCTTCATACGATTGACTTTAACCAAGTTGTACTTCCTAAATAAATAATTCATGACCTATAGTCTGCACGTAATGCCAAAAAATTCTGCTTGGTTCTCTTCTGGTTTAGGTTACATGAGGTAGAAAATTAAATGTAAATAATGGGTTAATCTTCTGATTTTATTTTTTTCTATTGTGCATGTTTTGATATATTGAAATGCATTATCCTTTTAGGAAGCTGCTCTAGGAAAACTTCCAGGAATTTGCATGACAGTTGGGCATTGCAGACTATGCAAGCTGCCTGAAGCTGGACATCATAAGAAGTGACAAGAATATGAAAAATTTCCATATTCCATTCAGCATTTCAAATTAAGAGTTCCCAGGTGTTTTTCTCCTTCATTCTGTTGCTCTTGGAGGATCTAGGTGCTTTAAAGAATTTCTCTTCGTGGTACCAAAGTTGACCTCTACTTCTGTTGTTTAATAGCGTTTTCAGCTTTATACAACATCTAACCTTATTAAGTCCCTTTTCAGTTCTTTGACTTTGGGAGTCTTAAAACCATGGGAGATTCCACACCTTCTGCTTTTAAGTTTCATGTTGTGCTTTTTATATTTGGGGTGCATATTTCTAATTCCTTTAAAACTGAGTATTATTTGAGAGGTGGTAAGATAAATGAGTGACATAGACCTTTAAAAATTCTGTATTTTGAAGTGATTTTAGCTAGAAGCTTTCTTGGGAATAGTCTTGCAGTTTCAAAGCAAGTTGAGGAATTCCTTTTTCACCTTTGTTTGCCATGGCAACAAACTATATGTGGTTTAAGGGAGACCATCCATCTTGTAGAATATTCTGGTTCTCCTGCCTTGTATAGTTGCTTCCACTGCCTTTGGTATTGGTTTCCTTGGCTCTAAAGAATGTTATGTATTTATTGATTGCGGCCTACAAAATTTATATAAAATCTGTTGTAAATAGTAGGAAAAAAGTACTGCTGGCTACATGGGAACAGTATTCTCTAATACTGGCTAATTTCAGTTGTGGGGTGTTGGGGTTTTTTATTTTAACTCTGTGTATATCCTACTAATGAGTGGAAATGTTCATATCCCCCCTGCCACATGCATAGGATCTAACACCATATATTTCTGCAAGAACTATGTTACAATAGGAGCAGATTTGTAGAGCATAACGGTTAACGCTGAGGACCTGATATCTACACTATAGCTCTAGCTTAAAATGGCTCTAACTAAAGGGACAAAATAAGACACTTCAATTGCTTGTTTGTAATAGTTAAGACCTTTTAGCCACTCGCAATGTTTGATTAATTTCCTTAGAAGTAAAAGTTTTGAAATTGTGATAGATTTGTTGGCTTAAAGTAAAGCTTTTCGGTCTAACATGTAACCTCTGTACAATGCGGTGGCACTAAATTTCTTTATAGAACTCACAATAGACTTGTCCCTAGCAAAATAACATAATCAATTGCAGAATTATAAATTACTAGAGCTAAAAGATCAAAGAACAAAACTATTATACTAAAAAATGTACTTGGATCTGTTTTTTTGCTAACCTTTGAAAACCTTTTCTGATGGTTGCAGGTGACACCTTGTATTTCAGTATGGATCGGTTTGAAGATGTATCAGATGGTGAAGTGGATCATGCTTTCTTTGACAGTGATTTTGAGGAAGAGAAAAAGAAAGCTGAAGAAAATGGTGAATGTACAGAGAAAGGAAGTACAAACGCAGCTCTCGCAGACCCTGATTTGGTTTCTAATTCAAATGATGCGAAGTGTTGTGAGGAGGAAAGTGAAGAAAAGCAGAAAGATCTGCAGAAGGATCAGTCCCTAGAAAATAGCGTGGATCATCTTGGAGATGCTTCATCTTTGTCAGTTTCTCCAGTTGTGGAGAATGCAGGCACATCTGGAGCAATATCTGCAGCACGTAGGGGAACACAGGAGAATATTCCTGCTGGAATCCCCAGAATAGTTAAAGAAGGTGAAGAAGATTATTATACAGATGAAGAAGATAGCAGTGATGATGGCAAAAAACAGAAGGTTAGACCAAAGTCAGCTAAGCAGTCAAACAACATAAAAAAGGCTAATAAAAAATATACTAATATTAGCTCCTCCTCTTCTTCGTCCTCCTCATCCTCCTCGTCCTCATCGT
Source organism: Ibidorhyncha struthersii (assembly GCA_013398815.1). Lineage (NCBI taxonomy): Eukaryota > Metazoa > Chordata > Aves > Charadriiformes > Charadriidae > Ibidorhyncha > Ibidorhyncha struthersii. The sequence goes on from VZSZ01004083.1 coordinate 122,758, forward strand.
CAAGCTCAGATACGGATTGTTCTGATACAGATTCCGATAGTTCTTTATCAGATTCATCTCATTCTTCTTCAAAGAGGAATGCTTGTAGGAACGCTCTTCTGTCTCCAAAACAAAAATTCAAGTCAGCAATGAAATTAGCAGAAGGAACACCAAAGCTCGGTGACTACTTGGAGGAGTCTGAAGACACTGTGACTGATGTAACACCTCTGTCAACTCCAGACATCAGTCCTATCCAGTCTTTTGAACTTGCAGCATCAAATGATAAGAAACTAAAAATAAAAAGACAGGAAAATGTGAACCAAGAATTAAATGGTAATTTTGTAGAATTTAAGTACAGCACAAAATTTGTAAAACCTATGTGGCTGGGAAATCCAATCTTATATCTGTATTTTTTTCATTAGATTCCGAGTTTGATCGCAGATACAGTCAAAAAGTCTTGCACGATGCCATGGACCTGAATCAGCTTTTGAAAGGTGACTTAAATTTTCTTTTTACAAAGTATGACATCTGTACATTGTTGAGAGTAATTGAGTTCTAACAGAAGAGAACGAGGTTTTAATGTGCCACATGTATTTTTAGAACTGGTTTGTGATTAAGCTGTGTTGATGTAATTCTTTGAATTCTTATGTATGTAAACAGTACTGTGCAAAGCATGTGTATGAATATGTGTTGGTATGCGTATACCTATAAGTAAGTTATGTAGGTGGGGTGAATCTTTAAATAAGATTTGATATCTTAACAAATTGAATAATAAAGCTGCATATGCATTTTGAGAAATTACGGTTTACTGGGCTATGCCACAATTTACTATCTAAATTAAAACACCATCCTTTGATAAAATGCTGGGTTATCAACCTTCAAAATTGAAAGGCAGTCCACAGCTACATTGCATGGTAAATAGTATTCATCTGTTTAAACTTCTGGTACCTTTTTGATAATGAAACAGAATTATTTTAAATTATTTTTCTGAACTGTGTCTGCCTTCTAAAATACCTTAAAAATGAGTAAAGGTATTTTAAATAAAAAAATAATAGATAATATTTACTAAAACTTGAGTGGTTGCTTCTTGCCAATAAAGTTAATAAATCTTGATAATGAAGTCTCAAGAGAGAGAACTTGGTATCTCTTTCACTGCGTGCATTGCAAACCTTCATTGTATGGGGTGAGAATGCACTGGATGATCTTGTGCGTATTTAAAGGTCTGCACAGTGCTTTTGCACTTGTTTTCAGTAGTAAAATCTATAGAATAAAAGAGGCTTGGCTCAAGAAATCTGCTGATCTCAGGTGAGGAAAGCCTCTTACAGTCTGGTACGTTTCAACCCAATTTTGCTGTATTGCAGTAGGTTTGGCATGAGTAAAACTTGGCGTGTCATCTTTCTTTACTTTACACCTTGCCAGACTGAGCCTCTAGTGAGCAAGGATTCAAAATATATTTTATGCATCATTTAGCTTTCCAATGAGTAGGAATGAGGATTTTGCTTCTGTGGAATTCTTCTGACGGTAAGAAAAGCAGAGCTAGCCATCAAGAAAGGTAGAGCTGATTCTCATCTCTGACAGTCCTTGTGCTCCAGCAACTCTTTCATACTAGAAAAGGCTCCGACCACTTGTCAGTGTTGTTAGAAGAGTTGTTGCTAGGCAATTGAAATTATGATGTCCTACATCTTTATTTGTTCCTGATAGCAAGAAGCTTTTTAATAACTGGTGATTATGGAAGGATTCATCTCATCCCTAAACCAAATGGGATTATAGCTCAGAGTGAGTATCCTCAGAGATGAATCTCTGTTTGCAGGAGAGGGGAGTTTGGTTTTTATTTCCCCAAACTGAAAACCAATTCTAAATAACAATAATAAAGATTGAGTAATGAGAAGTAGAATTCATATAGTCTGGCAGCTGATGTTCCTGATTAACATGCATATTACTCCCAAGTGCCTCTCTAAATTGGCAAGCACAACATAGCTTAATTACTTTAGGTATTTTGAAGTTTAAATGGGGCAGGATTATTAATGGTGGAAAGTAACTCGTCTGCGAAAATAGGAGCTAATCTTATTCTGAGTTATTGCTTCCATTTTTTTCCGTACTCATTTAAANGTTCATCAGAACTACATAGGCATGAACGTTGCTTCAAGTGAGAACAGTATAAGCCCAGACCTGAGTGTGTGAAAGTATTTAAATGATTATCTGCTTGTCTCAGATTTGGTTTTAAGTGTAATATTCTTCCAGTAATCTATACTGATGAAGCATTTCGTTTAAAATTTTTGTCAAATATGCTTGTAATGTAGCTGGGTCTGAGCGTTTACAGCAGTTATGTGAGTTTAATTTCCCAAGGTCCCCAGAAACTTGCAGAATTTCAGTGTGATCTGTTACTGTGTTGTTTCTAGGGGGTGTGCAGTAATTAATTTTGCAATTCTGTGTACTGGTAATGGAAACATTTGGGAAGGGTAGAATCTCTTGTATTAAAAAAGAATCACAAGAACAAAGAAAGGGAAGAAATCTGTTAAAAGCGCATGGTATTCAAAGAACAAGTTTTGGACTAGAACAAAAGTCGGGTTATTAAGCAGCAAGGTAGTTTGTGTATCTTAAAGTAGAATAAATTTGAAGCATTTAGAAAAAATGTTGTGGTTAAACTAAAAAGGGGTTGAAATCGTTTTTCCTCTCTTACATGCCCTGGATACATATTTGTGTTCATATTGCAAGCTATTCATTTTATAAGCATTTTAAAAAAATCATATTTAGATAAAAAAATTTATCATGCCCTTACATCTCCTAAAGCTGTGCCTGTTCTTGATAGAAGCCAAATTTTAAGTTATGCTATTCTGAATAATTTAAAATCTCACAAATAACATAATTTTCTTTATACATCATTGAGATTATGAGATTTCCATTGTGCTTTGAATGCTTTTTAGGTGGCTGCTGGGCAGCTTTATCACTGATTTTAGAAATTTTCTTTAGTGACCAGAAATCTGAACAAGAGATTGATAAAGACATGTGGTAACACTTGGTTACTGCCTCTGAAAGTTGTCATTTTATGTATGCTGTTACCAAAGTGAGCATTACCAGGTACCGCAGCTTGCTGTGCAGCCTCCATTCGCCCTATGGAAAATAACTGAACTAGTTTTAGTCAAAATGGCAGAAATCTACTTGGTAATAGTAGCAGGGGGCAAAGTGAAGATTATGCTTGAAAACTGGAGAGAAGCAGATTCTGCATGTTGCTGAAGACAAATAGAGCATGTGAATGTAGTCCTTATATTGGCATTTATTAGACAGGAGTTGAGCCCTATTTCAAGGGGAAGCAAGAAGTGCAGTAAAATGTGTAGTTTTCAGAACCTGTGGGTTGTGTGGCTGTGTTGGTATGGCCTTGCGTGCACGGTGATATAGGAGGGGCACGTGAGTAGTAGAGCACTCTTAGAGAGCAGATGCAGCATGAAGGAAGATAGATGAACATATGCAGTGAAGAAATTGTGGAGCCCAGGCATCCATAAGGTACCGTGTTAAGATACGGGGTGCACACTCGTACTGTTTCAGTTGTAAGTTTGCAGTGGGAACAGTATCTGTAGAAACTGCAGACCCTAGTGAAAGCAGAGATGGTGCAGGGTGGATGGATAAACTCAGAACTTCTTGGATCGATCTCTGTTTGTTTCCAAATCAGTCCTGTGGCAGTGTCTGATGCTCAGTTCAGAGTGGCTTGGGGTTCAGGTGGAGGGAGCACCTCTCTGCAGCACCCTCCCTGAGGAGCAGAGCCTGCCCTCCTCCCTCGTACACTAAAACCAGCCTCATGTTACCATCTAGGTCTACCTAGACCATGTTGTTCAAGTTACTGGACTTAGTGATTACTTGTCAATCCTGCATTGTGCATAAAAATTCTTGGGTTTATCTGTGATACTGTTTTGGTGCCTGTGACTGCTGAATTGTGTAATTGTTCTTGCTAGTGGTTTTTACTTCTGTTCATGAAAATCACTTGCTGTTTGGGTGGTGTGCTTATTTTAAATGTGTGTAAATGCTAAATATATGATGCTTGAGTCCTCTCATTTTTACAGACATAAAGTCAATGTTTAGGAGGCTTACATCATTTCGTTACAATGCTGAGACTGATGTCATGTAGCTGTTGTCATTATGGTGTATGACTATAAGAACAATTGTAGCACTGTGAAGTCAGCCAGCCACACTACTTAGGAATTTAAATATCTTATCAGTGTGGCCAAGAACATAGGTACTCACAATTTCAGTTACTCAGGGTTAGTAGGGTTTATGTTTTCCAGACCTCTCCTCACTCTTTACATATATCTTTTTTTTTTTTTTTTGCCACCTGCATGGAAAAAAATATAGGTATGATTATAATTTTTCAAATAGAAATACAGTTCTACAGTTGCCTCATGATGCTGTATAGATTTTTTTTTTTGTATGTAATTCGTGAGTCAATGCTGTTTCCACTTTGCTATAAACCTTAAAGAACTTTCAGGAAATTAAAATAATAACCAACTCGGAGCAATATTCAAAACCCATAATAATAAATGTCAGTTATCTCCTCTGCTGTACTCTTGAGTAATCTGAACACAAAAAGGTAGTTAAATATTCCAATGCAAAGAAATAGATTGTCAAAAATTGGTTTTGGAAGTGCTTTCATAAAGCTCCATGTTAGAAAGCTGGGAATAAAAAAACTAGAAATTTTTCTGATGCTGTTTTGCTTGATCCTATGTCTTGATCCAACGTCCCATGTAATTTTAAGGAATTCAGGTTATGCAGATAGAGATGGCTTAAGCATGGATGAGTGCTTACTTCACACTTCTATGTCCATCCCATTATGCTACAGACTTGCTCTCTGTCTTTAGACAAGTCTCTTGATTTCTGTAGCTCAGAATAGAGTTGTATACTAAAAATACTACGTGTCTCTTCATCTGAATTTATGTTGGGTATCAATACAGTAGTAATGGTATTGCACAAGGTATATAGAGTGCTAAAGAATTTAGCACTTCGTGTTTTCTTCTCTGTAAAATGGGGTTGATAGCTGCTTATTTTACAGAAGTGTCTGTGAGAATTAGTCTGTAAATCCATGGTATTAGCTATTATTAACTTGAGGAGGTGGTGTGGTGGGGTAAGTAGGACAATGGGCCACAGGCTGAAGACCTGAATTCCATCCTCGGACTTCTCACTGACCTATATGCTCGCTGATGAATCTTTTTGCTTCTTCTGTGCCTTAGATTCTCCATTGTAAAATAGTCAGAGCTCACTTGGTGAAAAGCTCTGTGATATAAATATCATTATTATGAAAGTAAAAGCCCTGTGTTTCTGAATAAAAGCTATTGTAGAAAACTAAATAGCAGCTTCAACTGAACATGGAGCAATTGCTTTAACTTTTTTTTTTTTTTGCTATAATTTGTTGCTCAGGAAATAGAATATGTTTTTTTATAACTGAAATTTTCTCATCTTAGGGATATAATATCTGTGTGCTCATTCGTGCTGGACTAGTATATTTGTAGAATAACTGTTAAAACAATATGTAAATGTAAAATAGACTCTTACATACATACATAACACCTGAAGTCTAAAGTTGAAGTAAACATGTATAGCTTTTTCACTGTTTTGTTTAGTCTGTGTATTCGTAGTTTGAATTATATGTATATACATATTTATCGTTTTCACAGGTCTAGTAACTCCTGTTGAGGTAGAAGAGCAATTATCAGCTTAATCTTATGTGCAGAGGTTGAAAACAGATTGAAAATATTTAAGGTTGTAAAGAGATCCAGACTTTCCCAACATCCATAAGAAAATGTGTAATTTTGGGGAGAAAAAAAAAATGTGCACCTGTAAGATATCTGTTGCCTTTCTTGTGATGTCAAGAAATAACTAGCAGCCCTATTTAAGCATATTTAAACAGGGAAAAGTTATACTTGAAAGAAACTCCTTTTCTTAAAAATACATCAAATCGCTAATTCTCCAAAATCCTTTTTAAAGGGTTCTGTGACATGAAATAATGGATATTCTATGAAATATTTGTTTAGAGGTATTACAGGGAAATAGTTTTAGATTGACACTATTAGACATTGATGAAGAACTGTGATTTAATCCTTTTGTATTTTTCAAATGCGTTACGGGTGTGGTAGTAGAGCACTATAAAACAAAATACCAGGCAAACTCAAAAATGTAAGCACTGAAGCAATTTAATGCATTTTACTCTACTGGGATTGCAACAGATATACTGAAACATGGATGATTTTAATTTTAGCCTTAATGCCATTGGGACAGCTGTATCATCCTGTCCTATTGCGTTTGACTTGCTAGTTATAATTTGTATTTTATATAAGGTTTGGCCTTTCTCACTCTGCAAGGTCATTTCAATGCTTACAAATTGAAAGCAATAAACAGCTTGTTTATTGCTTGAAAGAAAGTCAGGTGTTTCTCCATGGAAACCAGCTTTCATAGAAATCCTGTGAATACCAGAGAATTTTTCTCTTCCTGCTTACCAGTAAATAAGAAGTAGAACTGCACACTGTGCAAGTCTTTATGCAAATGGTGCTGCTTGTTTTTTGCCCTCCCCCCAGTTACTGATTTATGGCTTATCTGGCTGACAATGAAGTGGTAAGTAGGGATTTAGTTAAATTGCTTATTACCCACTGTTAGAGTATGAAGCTACGGGTAAATCATATTTAACTATTCCAAGACTTACAAACTCTTTAGAACCTTAAATCATAACCTTAAACTGTAGTGTTGCCTCATGTTGTCATTGGCCACTGCAAAAATAGTCAGATAAATCATTCAAACACTTATGCTTTGTGATTAAAGAGTGTAGATGCCTTGTTGAATAAATTGTTGAAATAACTTTGAAACGTAAATATTTGAGTTATATAACACTAACTGTACCTGAAATATTTAATAGCATTTAGAATAAATGCATTTACCTCAAACATGGGATCTTGATTCTTTTTTGTTAATTCATGGTGAATTGTCCCTGGTTTTGTAGGCTTGTGCTGACCTTGCTTAGACAAAAGCAATGTTGTTACCAGTGAACGTTGAAGCGCATTCAATGCATATTGGACATACATACCTGCTGTGAATTACCTAATTTTCTGTCATAGTAAGCGTGCAGAGAATAGGAATATGATGCTGTATAAGTGGTGCTTTGCAGAGTGCAGGTTGGACAGATTTTCAGCCAGGTAACTGTGGAAGTAGTGGAAACTATTAGCGCTGATTTGAAGTTCTGGGGTCAGGAGCCTAATTCTGGACCATGAAAACAGTGTCACTCCTGCTTGAGGCAGACCTGGGAAACCTTTTGCTCACTGCTTCGTTAGATTGCTACTGCAGTTTATTTGAGCATTGTTTAAGGAGCAGTGATTTCATGGATGTCCCCTGCCTTCTGCTTGTTTTCTTATGAGCAAGCACTTACCCTGCAGTATTGGTCTTATTTCAATAGGTGGCACAGTATGCATTCTGTTGCTTGTCTTTTTTCTACTAAACTTTGAACTCTCCTGTCGCACAGTTCCTAGGGAGACCAGTGTTGCATTTGCTGTGATTTAGAAAAGGTTATCCATGGACAGGCTTCAGTCAGTTATGGTTTGTTTTGAAACGGTGTTTGCAGCTTAAATTCTTCCTTAACATAGATCTTAACTAAGTGAAACTCAATTCTGATTTTTTTTTTTTTAACTTATCAGCTTGAAGAACAACCACCCCACTAGTTTTAACATGTTATCTGATCCAATGCCTTGGTGTATTGCAGCACTGTTGCTGCAAAGAACTACTTGTGAAATTCCAAATGTAGCTCTTCCTCAGGTCATACCAAAGGCTAACTATAAAAAGATCAGTTGAGGAACTGAAGAAACTATTGAGGAACTGGAGGGTTTTAGATTGATCTTTTCACCCCATCCCCTTGAAGCAAACTTACTGCTGCACATCTTGTATTGGGTCTCAACTTTTGGTGCAAGATTTCTGTAATTCAACAACATATCAAGAGATTAGTTACTGGGTTTTGGCAGTCTTCTGCTGAGGCTTCACAGAATAACTTCACAGCAGAACCTCTGGGATGATCTTAACAATTCTTTCACTTCATTGATATGTTTCTTTTGAGTTGTGATAAATTTGATATTATCACTGTTAGCAAGCCCTTAACCTCAAGAGTTGTCAGAAAGCTGTTGGCAGTAGTAAAGTCAGGTTCTACACTAAGTAAGTATAAATAAAAAATAATAATGAGGCTAAGAATGAACAGCGTACTGCAGAAAGTGGGCTGGAGTCTCTTTTCTGCCAGCCACAAGTAGGAAAAGCTGTCTTCATGACGAGGTCATAAAAGGTGGGGATGAGGCACTGTATAAGGAAAATATATTGAAAGGAGAAAGACTTATGGAGGCTAAGGAAAGGACAAAGAAAGAAGAGATGAATAAAAAAGAAAAGTCTGTGTGTTGGGGGGATGTGACTGAAGAAGCTGGAAAGTGACAGTAAAATTAGTAAAATTTTGTCATGCTTTAATCACATATGTAGTAGTAGTATCCAGTACAGCAGGGCATGGAAATGTACATAGATATGTGTTCACACTAACTGCCTGAGAGCGTCTAGTTAAAATACTCGTGATGTTTAATGCTACAGAAGTTTCATGCCACTGCCCGACAGGAGATACGAGTGACAAAGTAATGCAGTGTTTGTTGAGCCCCACGTGTAGTGGTCACCGCAGGGCTCCTTGAATCAGTGTTTCTAAAAGCATTTACTGACCAGCATTGGGGGAAAAGGTATTTGTTCCATTTCATTGCCCTGGCCTTATTTTTTTTTTTTTCATCACAGCAGGCAGGGGTTTTCTAGAAAAATAAGCAAGTCAAAAGATAAGTAATTAAAAATGTTTTGAGATAAATAAGCACCAAGATAATCTGTTACACTTATTATAGTTCATAGCTGCATCGTAAGAGTATATACTCTCCACTAAAGTATATCCAGCTACTTTATAGAGAATTAAAACAATCGTGTATCAGTGAAGACATGAAACCTGTATTTCTAATTAAAAATGTCCTCATTCAGAATGCTGTTACTCTAAATGGAATTTGACTAGTTCACACCTTTCACAGAAAGAAAAGAGCTTTTTGGAATTTGCACAGGCTTATTCAGAAGCTTAAATGTCTCTTGTAAGAGCCTGCATCACCAACGGCAGTGGTGCCACAAAGCTAGGTCAAGGCTTCAGCTGAACAACTGTTCTTTGCCACAACCTGATTTCCACTCTTGCATATGATGTGCAGTCTTGTTTAACCTGAGATGGTATGAATGTAAGGCAAAAAATGAAATTATCTTTCATAGCTTCATAATAATACAATTATCAACTATGTAATGTGATAGATAGTACGTGTCATCTTCAGATGGTTGCTCAAATTGCTTTCTTCCAGCTGTGTTCTGCAGTGCTGGTTTTGCTTGTTCCGTTATGGACATATTTAATTATTTTTTACTGAGAGGTACGCTGCAGCTTGATGTTAGTGTGTGAATTGTGTGGCTCTAGTTATTTTCTGTGCATTTCTTTTTGTCCCTTTTAGGTGTATCCAGATGAGTCTTATCCCAGGTTTGTCTCCTCAAACGGTGTCGGCTGCACTAGTTTTCCCTTGAGAATAACTTACTAAACTGTGAAGATGCTTTTCAAGACGTTTGTACTTTATTAACCTGTTGGTTTGCGCGCTTGATCTACACTAGTTTGCATTGTGTCTTGGTTTTGAGGTGATTTACATCTTCTCTTGACAAATTAAAACCATATTTGCTAATGTGAACAGCCTCACGGTTGCAGCTGCCTAGGGGCAGTTCTTGCCTATATTGGCTAGCATAATGACAGTGCAAACTTACTAATTCCCAGAGGGATTTTGAAATTCATGAACTGTTTGGACTTTGAGTTCTGGATACTGTTTCTAATTTTCTCAGAAGGAGTAGCAATATTTGCTTGCATCAATTCTGAAATAAACTCAGTTGAGATACTGCAAGAAAGATTTCATTTCATTTTGTTTTGAAGTAAGAACATGTTTGTCATTCTTTGGGATTTTTAAGCTATTACAGGCTGCCTTAGACATACCACTTGCTGATGTGGAAGTATTTGTTGAGGAAATATGACTGCGTGCCTGTTTGGGTGGTTTTCTTTGTGCTTTGGATGCTTGTTTTGCTTGTGTTGTGGGGCTTTTAGGAGTAAGAGTGAAGGGTATCTTCTGGAGGCACTGTGATATTGGAGGAGTGTGGGGAATGGCTTGAGTAAGGCTTCCTCATCTGTGTATCAGCTCCAAAAATCTGTTTGATCTAACCAGGTACCATCACTCCTGTACCACAGATAATGCAGTGGTTTGATGGAGTAATACTGTGACAGCAAAATCTTAAAACAGTTGCCAGAAGATCTACTGCAGAGCTTTAGAAAGCAAAAGCTTAGAAATAGGTCAATAGCAAAGCTTCAGTGGAACTATAATAAATATAGCTGACTGTGCCTGAGAGTGAAGTTTTCCAGTTGTTATCTTATCTTGCAATTGTGCACGTGTGTCTTACTGTGTATTTTTAAGTGTGCATTCTTTGTTCTTTTGTCTCGAAACCTCATATCCTGGTTTAATTTGTTGGATTTTTTTACTGTGTTAAATTGCCAGGCCCCAGAAATTTTTCTTCTGTTATATATGCTCATTCATTTATCTCCATCCATTACATTTAATTTTCATCTTTCCCTTTGCAATTCCTGCACCAACATGATGTAGGTTCACTTCAGGAGCAAAGGATCAACAAAATCGCTTCAGGAAATGCATTTTGTATCTCTGAGTCATGCTTCCCCAGTGTCAGTTTTCTGTCTGAAACATCATTTCTCTTCTGCCGCTCAGCTGAGACAGCTTGGAGCAAAGTTTAAATCTCTTTCCTTGTGCAAACATCTAAATACTGATTTATGGTTTAATTTTTGGTTCTGCAAGTTATTTCTAGTCCTGGCTTCCTGAAGCTGTGTTTTCTATTGCTTGGAAAACTTCTCTGATGCTTATATTGGTGCCACAAATTATACCACAGTGATGATGATTGTGTTCAGTGTTGCTTTAGTGCTGTATAATGGTAGCCCCATTAGTGTGTGTGTATATATATATATAATTGTCTTTTCTGATTGCTGGTACCATAATAACTATAGTAAAAATACTTGAGGATGGAAGTCTGAGCATATTGTGTCAACGTAGAAGTTGGGCAAGTGTACTGGTAAAGGTAGAGATCGGGGTTATCGGAGTCAAAGTGGGGATCAGGAATGCTGACCATGCAGAAGAAATGACTGCATGTAAGGCTGATTTATATTCTAAGTAATAGCTATGTTCTACACAAATGCTTACAGAGTGTGTGCATATTGCTTATTCTTTTGTATTGCTCAGTTGTTCGCGGCATCTGTTCAATTCCTCTGGATTACCAGTCACAAATGGGGAGGAGGGGGATTCCTAGTGAGAAGGAAGCAGATGGATTTTAACTAAGGCCAAAATTAGACTTGATTTTTGTGGTGACACTTGCATAAAATCAATGTACTGAGGACAACTGAGCATCTCTGAAAAATTCTGAAATGCATAAATCTGGAATTCGGATGGGGGGAGGTGAAACATACCTTGTTTTCTCAGGTCTGTAAATCAATCCTAATAATAGAATGCAAGATTTCTATTTTTTAATTTGAGTATTTTACTTTCTTCCATTTTAAAGCTTTCCTACAGTTGGAGAAAAAAGAACAAAAACTAACCATTGATCAGCCATCTAAAGGAACAAGGAAAAATTATTCTTTCACAAATGAAGAAGTAAGACAGATTGATCGGGAAAACCAAAGGTTGCTAAAAGAACTGTCCAGACAGTCTGCAAAGCCAAGAAGAAGTACCACACTGAAGAAGTCAGCTGTACCGCCTCCTAAATTGTACCACAGTGCCCTCAACAGGCAAAAGGAGCAGCAAAGAATTGAAAGAGAAAACTTGGTAAGTTTTGAGAACTGATTTGGATCAGTAAATTGAGAAGGACTATTTGTTGTCAGATGAACTTCTGCTAAAAAACGATAAGGCAGCACTTGGAGCTTTACTGCAATGAATTTCCTTTACTGTGCTGTTTGCAGAATTGTTTGTATGTTTGAGGGGGGGAATGATGTTTTTTTCAGATGAAAATAGATTTTACTTTATATGAGCTTGCTCTGCTTTAGTGTCACTCAGTTTGAGAGGAACAACAATTATTGTTAACACGCTCATAACTTTGGGTAGCAGTCTGACTCTACTCATGCTGCTTCATGCATGATGATTACGAGTCTCTCAAGAACAGGCTTGCAAAAAAAAAAAGCAGTCAATATGGTAGCATCAAATGCATTATATTTGAAATACAGAAGATACAATGTGAATGTCAGTTTTGGTTTTTGATTCATTTTATAGCTATCAGTTTCTTTCAATGCTTGTAGCACTCTGCTTGTCACAGTATTTGAATGTAATGGCAATCACAATAACTTTAGTGGAAAACAGCAATTCAGACTAATTGGTAAGGATATTGGCAAAGTTGTGAAAGAACAAAAATACTGGTTTGAATAAGATATTTTTAGTGATTGAATTGTAATACATATAATGATATTTTCATATCTCCTAGTTGTTCATTAGTGTGTTTGAAAAGGAGATAAAATATAGTTAAAATATTTGGAAAACTTATACTGGAAGTAATTTATTCACTTTTTTCTTCTGTGTAAGTGTAGGTTGCAGTTTCCTTTCATGTAGATAGAGATGCAGATTCAACATGAAGACAGTCTGATCTACCTATTCAGGAAAATCCCTTAGGTTTTAGGTCTTCCAGCTTTCAGACATCTAGATTGTTAAAACTTTTCAAAGTAGGAAACTTTCTCCCCAGCTCCACTGGACTGCAGTTGACCAAAAGAACATTACACTTCACAACTGAAAGAATTTGGCACAAATACTTGTTACAGATGTGCGATACTTCTTGTTGCTTGGGAAAGAAATGTTTTTAGGTTGGTAGGAAGGCTTTCTTAAGATGTTGGGGGGGGGGTGTTTTTATTTAAAATGTTGAAAGCAGGGCTTGCTCTTCCACATGAACCTTAAAAATAAGAGTGTATTCTTAGGCTGTGGGAAGGAAGTGCTGTGTCACAGTCACTTCCGACCTAATAGTAATATGCTGTACTGCATAACAATAGATGATTACTGTAAATTCATGTATATAGTATTTCACAATACACTTCTGTTTACTCAACGCCACAAAACTTTTCTCATATGCTGGATTGCAATATTTTGTCCAAGAATGTCTTTGCAACTTTTGGATCAAAAATTCAGAAAGCCTAAATACACATAGTCATTCACACCTTGCTGTTTTAGTACGTGTTAGAGATTAATGGTGGTGGCTTGTAGTCTGAGAAATAATATCCTTCATTTACTTATTCATTTATGCTTTAGTTGTTGTCGGCAACATGAGTGGACATGTTTGACATCAGAATCGTTACTTAGAATTTTGTGAGGACATCATACTATTTTAGACCATAAAAACATTCGGTTTATTCTTTTCTCCAATCCGAGGATGATATATTCTGCTCTTCTTTTTGGAAGAGTGATTCATCAATACAGCTGTTATGTTTTGTTTAACATTGCTATCATTTTTGAGCAATTCTGTTTACTTTTTTATTCTGTTTGAAGTGTATGTGCATCTAGAGCATCACACTTATAACATTGATTTTGCTAGCACTGCCTTTTGGGGCTAGAAGTATGACATGCTTTTCTCAGACACTGTAAATGAAAGAGATGCCCTACTGTGGCTGTTGATGAGGGGGGGTTTGCCTTGTATAGCTAGAAGTATGTGCTTTATGAACTTGTTTTCTTCTGGTCAGCAGCTTTCTTCACCTTTGTAGACTGTAGAGCTGGAATTCCATGGAACTTCTGTATCAATCTTTCTTCTATTACTTGACAGGATTTTATTTTTTTTTTTCATACAAGGCCTGAGATAATGCATACAGTATATGCTACTTGATTCACCTTTGTGAAATGTTAGTTGGAGAAAGATGCAGGGTTTTGTAAATAATTCAAGAATAGAAATCTACAACAGTAGTCTGTGCAGGGGGTTAAAGAGTTTTCATGCAGAGATTTTTTTTTTCCTCTCTGTTGGATTACAGCTCTTATAATTTCTTGTCCTGAGGTTAACACCTTGTCTAGGGAAAATATTTATTTGTTCTGCTAGAACACTCTTGGAGGTAATGCCTATATTTACCGTTATCAGAAAGACAGCTTGATTTCTGGTGCAGGCATTTGGCATCAGAGGTGATGCAGGGAAAGTAATTAAAACATTAAGGAATTAGAGAGGAATCTAAGCAGTTTGGTGGTCTCTAGCTTTGTGAAAGGTTGCAAGGAGGTATGGGGAATATATGTTGCCCCCACAGACTCTGCTAGAAAGAGCTATGATGGAATAAAAAGGTGCATTGCTCTGAAGAACAGTAGTTATAAGGTAGTGATTAGCAATTTATGGAAAAAGCACAATTAGCAAATAGATCACTGTTAAAATTAATGTCAGAATTTTGTACTTGCTACTTTTCACTGTGTGCTTCCGTAAGTGGAACCTGCTTTTGATTGCTTATCTGAGCTAGCAAGACCAGAGTGTGTCTGTTGCCAATAGAGGATGCTGCTGATTCAGAAAGCATTCTACTCTTCTGTTTGAAGATACTCAACCCTGTCCCCTCTCCAGTGGAAAGGGACATAAGTGTGACTGATGTGTTAGTTTTTTCCCATGTCTGCATATAGGTGTCTCTATATATATTGACATATTAATCAGTATAAATAAGATACTCAACTTCATAGACTGGACACTACGTACCATTTAAACTTCTAATGGTTTATTGTGTGATGCAAAAATCTATACTGGTATATACAGGTAAGTATTTGGGGACCTGAAGATACGGATTTGCAGCCACCACACCATTCTTCAGTCACTGTAATTCATATCTCTGTGTTGTTTTTTTGTTGGGTTTTTTTCATCATTTTTATTAATTCTTACTAGGATTTAGGCGTTAGATGACCTTAGTGAGCTAAGCTGCTGTGTTCAGCGAAGTTCCTAGGGAGCAAGTGACCTTTTGAGTTGGGGTGGGTGGGGAGAAAAGGGCAAGGGGGAATAATAGTGCCTCTGGCCATACCCCTAACTGGCTGTCACCACATGCAAGGAATATACCTTGTCTTGAGCCACAGCCTCCAATCCTGTGCTGCACTGCGCCTGCCCTGCCATCCGTGTCCTGCCACAACCAGGGAGATAACTTCCCGGCATGGAAAGAAGCAGGGGGGGGAGTGGTCCATCAGGATTGTGTCTGGACACCTTGTGCTTTCCTCCCTCAATGCTTTTTCTCTGCCTTCACTTTGTCCTGTCCCCAAGGACCACCCCTGGCATCCGAGAGCATCAGGCCTTGGACGCTGCATACTTAGGTGGTTGCAGAAAGAATACCAAGGTTGTTCAACCTTACTGGTTTCAGTCTGGAGGAGAGGGCTGCAGGGAATGAAGTTGTGAAAGCGAATGTAATCTTCTGGGTCATCTTAGGAGATCAGAAATATTCATGTTGGGTTGGTGGCTCCTTAGAAACTCAAGCACACAGGGTTTTATAAGATACTTTCTCTTACTGGGTTCAAAGCCATTTTATGCCAAGACTAAAGACAAAATGTTGGTAGTTCCTGAGATTACAAAGTGCAATGCAAAAAAAAAAGATGCTTCTATGGCCCTCTCATCAGGGGAAGCTATCAGGATGTGGGACTGAACGCAGATGTGCCTGGCTAAAATATACTGCAGTACGGTTCAAATATAGTGCAATTCTGTGATCATAGTATTTAGGCTATAGGTTCTTTTTGGTCAGATTTTTTTTGTGGTCTGCTGATTGCTGACCTGGACTTGAGATTCCTGAACAGTACTGTGGTAATTATAATAAAGACTGACTAATTGGCAGGTTTAAGGAAAGTTTTGGTTATTTTGCACGCTGCTCAATTTTGTGGGATACTTTTTTGTACTTTTAGCCCACTTTCTTTGTGGTGATGCCAGCTGCATGTAAACTTGATGGCCGTTCAGTTTAAAAGACTTTTTTGTAGATGGGAGAATTTTAAGCCTTTTTTTGACATTTAGAGTTTGACATTAGAGCTCAGGTTAGAGCTAATTATGCAACTGGTAATTGAAGAAAATAACAAACACTTCTATTGATAAGAACAGAAAGCTGTCCTTGAATGCACTGTTATCTGCTTCCCCCTCCCCCACCTGGACTCTGCAAAGGGACAGTGTGGTCACTAACATCAGTGACATTAGAGGAGGCATAATATAAATAAATTTGAACAGCTGTCAAGGCACACTAGTCAGCTGGTTAGGATTCAAAGGAGGTGAAACTGAAGCCTTCATGCATTTAAAAAGTGAAGTAAAACCAAAAAGTCACATTTTTTTTTTACCTTCGCTCTGAACTCAGTTTAGGAGTGCTACATTTTCAATGTTTTTTTTCTTTCTTTTTCAACATAGCTGCAGAAAAAAGTGTGCTGATACGTTCCCTCCCCCCCCCCGCTTTTCTGAGAGAGCATTAGAATTAGCTTTAGTGCTCTCCTGATATGCCCAAAGTTGAATTAGCAGCATTTATCTTGGTCCATTGTAATGCAGCAATTTTTTTACAGTGTTGGGTTCCTTTGTTCTCCAGTTGTTGGCAATATAACATTTCCTTCTGTCATTGACAATATGTATTTTAGTGTCTTTCTAGATACCAATCTATGTCCTGATGCCTAAATTTACAAAGGATTATCCTATTTGTAGAAGGCAATCATGCAGGAACAATTCTATTATTTCCTCTTTTTTTTAAAATATGATTATTCTACTTTTATTGTAAACTCAGTATTATAATAAAGTAAAAGAAGATGGGGGAAATAAAAGCCAGCTTGGAAAAAGCCTCCCCAGGGAGGTCATTAATGATAAGAAATTATACATGTATTCAGCTTGATTTGAGAGCTCTGAGGAGCTACAGTGCAATTTAGAGCACCTAATGACATTCCTGCCATTAGTGTCTGTTACTCATTTCTTTTATTCCTTCAATCTGATCGGGCACTTATACTTGGTTCTGAACACCTAGATTATGTTATGTGATCTGATTCTTTGGTCATTAAGATCAATGAGGAAATTTCTATTTACTTCAGTGGTGCAGGATTAAGGCTTCAGAGATTTAGCACATCAAAAGAACAAGGAAAGTGGCAGTGTTCTTCAGTCCCTTTCTCAAAAGGAGAACATAATGAAAGAATTAGTAGATTTTTGTGTATAATTAAAAAAAGAACATTTGTTCAAGGTACTTGTACCATTGTACAAGGTAGTTCCTTGGTTAAGGACCTGAAGATTGTCGGGTTGGTAATAAAAACATAAGAATGGGATTAGTTCCGGGTTACAGATTCAGTAGGTCGGGACTGCCATTTCAATGTGTTGATGAGTTCATTTCTGTGTGCAGCAGGCTGTTCTCCAAACTGCAGAATCCGTGACTGCAAATAGTGTGTAAGTTAACATGCCCTTGGTACAATTCACAGCAGAGGGCAAGGGAACCACAGGAGCTATTCTCTCATTCTCTAGAAGAGCTTTTCTTAGAACACTTCTGCACCACAGAATCTATATCTGCTCTTTCTGTAGCTCAGGACGGTATCAAGTCCAGTGTTAACCTGTTTTATTACCGAGAGAGGTCTCTCTTTTTTT
>VZSZ01004083.1:140456-153294 GCA_013398815.1 Ibidorhyncha struthersii
TGCATTAGGAGTGGAGATGTGACACTTGTCAAAATACAGGCATAAAAGCAAAAGCAGAGAGTTGTATTTAAACTAGGATAAAGCAGGCATATATAAATATTCTATGTTCAGAATCAGTCTTGAAATTACTGCAGTGTTAAGGTATGCAAGCTCTATGAGGTTGTTGGAGTGCAGACTTGAAACATGCTTGACTGTCATAGGAAAGTCACTCCTACAATTTACCCGATCTATTTGTGATTGAACTGAAATTATTGACAGCTTCCATTCTTAATATTGAAGGTAAATAAGTGATCTCTGCAAGTCTAAATGTATGTAGTTGTATTAGGAGATGTGGATGAAGTATCTAAATGTTACATCCAACATTTTATTCACAACAAGTCTACCATTTCATGTTCTGCAACTGGCTTTAGTGAAGAGCTATTTCTAGCTGAAGTCCTTCCTTTGACTTTTGCTTACTTAGGTATTTCCACTTGACGATGAACTGACTGGCACTTGATGCAAGCACTTGTGACACATTATGTCTGAGCCAAAATCACTTGTCCTTTCTCCCTTGTGCACTCTGTGCAGGTTTCCAGTGCCAGTGCATGAACTACGAATAGTTTGTAGATTCCTATTACAGCTAGACAATGACAACTGACATCCTGTGAATACTATGCTATTTCCTAAGTCACTTTCTGTAATCTTTTTAATTCTTCTTTATTAATAAATAAATAAGTACCTGATTGGGAGTAGGGAAGAATGAATGTTTGATGCAAAGTGCAGCTTAATGGCTATACAGACAGATTCTTGGCTTTACCATTTCAGTATGCATCTAGACAATACATCCCTATTAATAGAGGGTTTTTTTAGTATTTTGGAGACTTGTGTAATCAGTTAGCATTGTCTCTCGTTGATAGGATGCATGTCACAACCCTGACAAGGACTGGTTTTGTCATTGTCTTATGACAAGTCTTATAAGGAACGACGGAGGGAACTGGGGCTGTTTAGCCTGGAGGAGAGGAGGCTGAGGGGAGACCTTCTCACTCTCTACAAGTACCTGAAAGGAGGGTGTAGAGAGGTGGGGACTGACCTCTTCTCCCTAGTGACAAGCGATAGGACAAGAGGAAATGGGTTCAAGTTAAGCCAGGGGAGGTTTAGGTTGGATATTAGGAAAAATGTTTTCACTGAAAGGATTATCCAGCATTGGAATAGGCTGCCCAGGGAGGTGGTGGATTTGCCATCCCTGAAGGTGTTTAAAAAAAAAAAAAGGGTAGACGTGGTACTTGGGGTTATGGTTTAGAAGTGGTTTTGTCAGGTTAGGTTAATGGTTGGACTCGATGATCTTAAAGGTCCCTTCCAACCTTAACGATTCTATGATTGCCAAGTATTTGCAGGCCATGAAATGAATTGAAATTAGTTAGCAGAGGGAATGTATAGATCTATGCAATGCAAGCACTGGAGGCAAAAGATATTAAAAATATGAAGTTTTTAATGAGAAGTTGTATGTAGCTGGGTACTTCCAAATTTGTCCTGCCATCAGGTTCTTTTTTTTTTAGATTATGGAAATTTCTTAATCCCGATTCAAGTAGAAGTAGCTATGCAGAATAGCAAACTGTATCTTACAAATACTGTGTAAGTAGCTGTTCTAATTTAACGCTTGCTGCATGATTGCCAGAGTTAATTTCAACAAGTGGAAATTATGTCTGTATCAATAATGTCAACTAGAATCTCTTAAAACTACATTATGGATAAAACAAATAGTGTCTGGTGGATGTTTGTGCTTTCTTTTGGACATTATTTTCACAGAACTGAGGTCAGCAATTCTCTCTGGGGATCCTGTAGGGCAATGTAAAATGATCTAAGTATGTTTGCGAAGATTAAAAAAGCCAGCTTTTCATCCTTCCAGAAGTTTAGAAGAGAGGAGTGACCAAAGGTAGGATTAGAAGACCACAGCCCATCTTCCCACCACCTTTTCTATCGCCAAACAGATGTGTTTTTTCAAGTTATCATAAAGTACAGAGAACTATTGGGTACTAAAGATGTACTGAGCATAGAATTGATGATATGTAAGAGACACTTAGAATTTGTATCATCTTCTAACACTGAGAAAAAAATTGAATGTGAGCAGAATAGCCTGTGCTGGTCCCCAGTGGAGGAGTTAGTGTTGTGCAGTGCTAAAAAATTTTGCGTTTTTTTGCGGTTCAAATAAAAATCAATTTGTGAATGTTTGTTTTGTAGCTTCTTGCTCATCCTTTCTCTTTCTTGATGATATTGTTCTTTGATATTAAGGCTTTCCTGAAAAGACTGGAAGCAGTGAAACCAACAGCTGGTATGAGGCGTTCTGAACAATTGATGGACTATCAGCGCCAGATGAGTTATCTGAATTCTTCACCATCTGTAAGAAGGGGAAAATCTGCTTTGAGCCAGCTTAGTCCTTCCAGTAAGTACTTTGAAGTTGCAGATTCTTGCATTTTTTTGCATGTGTTTGTCTTTTTATAATTCAGAAGCACTTTATAATTGTGAAGCACTTACTGCTAAGAATAGCAAATAAGTTCCATTCTCTGTCATCTTTAGATTGATCCCTTATCACGCAGAAATCATTGAAGTGAGGTTTTTTATCAATTTTTTTTAAACCAAAAGTATGGTGACCGCATTAATTGTTTACTTATCCTAAATTTCTAAAAAAAATCTTGTTAGTCATCTTTTTCAAGAAGGTAAAAAAATCACTGTTGTAAAGAAGTATTTCTCATTTTGCCAGTACCCTTTATTGAAAGGAGAAGAGAAGGAAAAAGAAACCAACACAAAACCCCAAAGAAGTTTCAAATTATCATTCAGGAAGTGTAAATCTACTGATAGGAGCCTTGTTTCTCCTAGAAATTGTGTGTGTAATATTTGGAAGTAGATATGTGTCCCCATATGTCCCCATTGCCCAGTGAAGTGGTTGAGTCACCATCCATGGAGGTGTTTAAGAGTCGTATAGATGTGGTGCTGAGGGATAGATACAGTTTAGTGGTAACTTGGCAGTACTGGGTTAAGGGCTGGACTTGGTGATCTTAAAGGTCTCTTCCAACCGTAATGATTCTATGATAGATCCATATACGTCTGGTTAAAAAAAAACACAGCACAATGCCGTAGGCTTGAATTCCTTGTCCTGACCATTTACAAACAACTCATAACACTTTGGGTTTGTATTCAACTTACTGTGATTTTGTTTTTTTCTGGAAATTGTGGTAATGAGTGTTGCAGTACTAATATAGCATGAAGTTTTCTGTTGTAACAAGCATAAGGATTCTCACTTTTCTTGTGTGTGTGTTAACAGGAGGCACTTCAAGAGCATCTGCTGTACCAAGTACAATGAGCCAGAGGAATGAAAAACCCGTGTCCGATTCAGCCAGCGGGGCATTACAGAGACCTAAACCCACTAATGTTCGTGCTGCTTGGTTATAAGTGTGTTCTTTGCCTTGCCTTCTGAGATGATCCTCAGACTTTAGTGCTTTTGTAAATTCTATGTGCAAAAATATTTTCTGCATTGTTCAGTGATCAAAATGCATTGCATATGATATAATTGCTTATAATATGGTTTTAAGGGAACACTTTCACTTCAGTCAGTGTTTTCCATGACAGGAAGAACTTATGAAAGTGAAGGAGGTCTTTAAATGGACAAGTTAAATAGAAACTGCTAATTTACAATTTCAGAATAAAATAATAGTGGGATTTGTATACTTAATATGGAAGGACAGAATTGCTGCACTATAGGCACAAGATGTAAAGAAAATATTTGAAATAATATTTTAAAAGATTGCATTAAATTCATAAGCATATGCTTAATTCCTAGATTGTCCTTGTTTTTCATCCTGGCTTTAGGTGAGCCTTCTGAACTTTGTGGGTCATGTTCTTATGACTGAAAGAATGTTCCTTTTACAAAAGCGGCGTGAAGGGGTGAAAAGCAGATGGTGTATTCCTCCACGTTTAGCTAGAATACTGAGGCTGCAGATGATGTTGTTCTGCCACTCTTGCACTCCAGGTGTTGAGCATGTTTTGTACTCATATCTGCTGCATATCGGCTGCATATCTTCCAGATTTAAAAGAATTTTGGAAGTTGTATTGGGGCCTTTGTGTAGGAAAGAAGAATCTGATGCTATTTGAACAAGAGTAAAGACTGAAGTGAACAACAGTTTCAGATTAATTCTAAACAAGAGTAAGTTTTAGTTACTTCTTGAGCAAGAGAATACTAAGCAAGGGGAATATTTTTATGGCCCTGCTTTTGCAGATCCGTGCCCTTCTTGGTGGGGAGATATAAACTTGAGCTGCAGGAAACTTGAAGGTCTGATTTTGAGAGCGACTACTAACCAGGATTTAAAAAAAAAAAAAAAGACAGTAGAAAACGGAAAATCTTGTTATGCTTCTTAACCTGTTTTTTAATGTCATGTTCATACCAAATATTTTTAGTAGTGTCAGATAGGCTTCGGTAGCACCATCCATTTACAAGGGGAGCAAAGTTTAAGGGAATTGGTAATTGCAATTAGTAGGTGGTATGCTTTATTTCTATACATAAAGGCAAACTTTCAGTGAGCTTATTTTGTAGGACTGTAGTCTTATAAGGAGCATAAATTGTGATGACACTGTCTGTGGATGTTGCAGGAACCCTGCTTGCTTCCCCAGCTTCTTCCCAGGAGAGATACAGGAAATCTCTTTGTATTATGCATAAAATAAAAAAAAAAGCTGTATTCAGTAATGCTGGGTCTTAGCCCTATGAAAAGGAAAGTTTATTAATCTTTGCTCGTGCTTGCATGAGGGCTTAGGCTTTCAAGTACTCTGCATTGTCACAAAATTTTTACTTGGTCCTATGTGATAGTTTGGCAGAGCTTCTGCACCTGGTGACCTGCGGATCAAATTTAGCTGTTTGACAATATTTGAACTTTTAACTTTAAGCAGCATTGTGGTAAGCAGATTTTTATTGCAATCATTATTCATTGATAGGGACTGTAAGGAATTTTTTGCATAGTGCTGCTGTATTTATTTGTACTATTGTGCTAATGAAAGTTATTCACTATTTAAAGTTTTTTTTGTCCTCGAATGTGAATATCAGGGTCACAGTTTAAATACTTCTGAATGTTCATATGATAATTTTTTTCCGTGAAGGAATTAAAAAATGGATTACTTTTAATTGCTTCATCTTATTTTATTTAACTTTGTTATGAAAGACTGTCAATTTTGTATGTCATTTTTGTAAATCATAAGAAATAAAATATTTAACATGAATTGTTTTTCATTGCAGTGGCTTCTTTCAGAATTTTTTAACTGGTATTAAAGTGCAAAGGAGGTCATGGGAGAAGTGTTTTGTACTACATGTAGTGGAGGAAAATGCAAAGAATTAGTTTATGCGTTGATACACTTTACCTGTTAGTGACTTTGGTGTGGGTTTTTTAAAATAAGCCATATTGACAGGTCTTTGTTAGGTTAGATAATCTCATCAAGATTTTTGTAGCAAAAAATCCTGTTTCTAATAGACTTGTTTTCTGTCTTTTTTGTAAGCTGCCACTTTATGTTCTCTTCTACTTTCTTTTGTTTTTTTTCCCCCCTCCAGAAGATCTTGTTGAAAGAAAAGTGCAAGCTGCTTTGCTTTCTCCTTAAAGTGAACCGGCACACTGGTTTGACGCACGCTTTCAGGTAGGAGCCAGTCTTCCTGCTGAAGTGACAGGATTGCCAGTTTGGGTGACAGCAGTGGCATATTGATCTCATGACAATGAGAAACGGACCCTGATGCCTCTCTCATGTTTTTGCTCTGGAAGTGTCTCTGCCACATTGTGGGCTCCTTTTCTTCCAGGATGGGGTTCTGCCGTGTAGTCTTTTTACAATACTGAAGGCCTTAAAGAAGGCTCTAGTTCAGATCATTGACTGTATGATAAGAACGGGGAGTGATGGTACATCCCTGCCTGGATAGGTGACATGTGAGGGGTGTTTTCCCAAGCAGACCACTGAATCCTTTAGAACACAGTTTTAATCCTAGCGAACCAAAGAGACTCAAGCTAATTTGGGATACTGACGCAAGGCTGTTCCTCGTATGGAACGTATAGGCTTTCCCCTATGCCAGAGTCTGTCTTCTAGCAGATTGCTTCCAGTCTTTACTGAAGATCCTGAGGCATGTCTGCTGTCACCCTGCCGCTCAGATGAGGGTTTGTCTGATTGTCCTAAATCAAATGGCTGGCTGGATTTATATGTCTTCCATGATGTATGTAGACCTTACGTTGGACTGTATTTTCCTGATTTGTCATCTGAGTTTCAGGATAAATCCCCATAAAAAGCCTGAGACACTTTTTTTGTAACAGATCACCAGTAACATTTTTATCCCAGTGCTTTTCTTTCATGGTCAATAGACAAAAAGTAACTTCCTACCTTCCCAATCTGGGCAGCTCATTGAGTCGTCTGGCAGATGAGAGCTTGTGGTTTTCCCTGGAGCACAGTCTGTGCATCAGTGTGATGGAGATGAGGGCAGTGACTTACATCATCAAGCCTTCTAGCTGTGCAGTCATGACCGTCATACGCAGGTGATGATGAGTACACAGTGATATATCAACAAGCCAAATGGTGAGGGAGAAGAAAAGGCTCCTTCGGTACCAAAGTGGTGTATCTTATGAATGCAGTATGCTAAGTACATTTTGGTGGTGTTTACCTGCTCAAAGTCTTGAGCAAAATAGTGGATGAACCATGTCATTGTCACCCAATGAATGAGGAAATACAGAAATATAAAGCTGCACGTGGAACCATCTTCCGGGGCTGAAATTACGTTGAGATCATCCTGTTTCAGATTTTGGCAGGGATTGCTAATGCTTGTGATACAAATCTGGTTTGTCTTCAGGGTGCACGGTTCTAATACCTTGATCAAGAAAGCTGCTATGTATCTCCTGGTAACTCTCCTCCTGGCCAAGATGAGACCGAATTTGGCAACATTGATCCTTATAGCTGTCACTTCTGCTTCCAGGACGACCTGTGTTACTCTCTACAGACTCCTAAAATGCCATTCTCCATGATTTTTGTTCTGGGCTCTGATTGTGTACAAAAATCATAGTTCTCTCCACTGTATTACATGTGGTCAGAGCTTGGAACAAAACCAGCAGGTCTCGGTTCTCTCCACACAGTGGCTGTTGGGGCTAGAACATGCTCTTGAAAGATTTTTCTGGTTTAGAGTGAGAGGAACTTCACAAGGGGAACACAGGTGGCTGAGATTTGCCACCTGGGGCATGATGCTTCTTTCCCTGACATCCTAGGCTGGTGGGACTCTCCAGCTCCAGCTGAGATCATCCAGTAACCATAACTGTGGCATCTCTGCAGATGGGGTTTTCTTTTGATTTTTGAACAACTTAGCAAGGTTTTTTCCTTCTACTGTGCTTCTCACCATGTCTTAAGCTCGCTCTTATGGCTTTTAAAGAACTGATGCCTGCTTCTTCCATGACAAGTGTAGGGCAGAGGGTGGAGGTAGGGAAGGTTCAATCTGCTGCCATAGATTCTCCCCCTCCCACACTCTGCACTAGGCTACGCTGTGTAGATAACAGGTTTATCTTTCAGACCCACCTGAAGGTTCTAACTTCATCTCATCCGAAAGATCAGTGTACCTCAGTTCCTTTGAGAGCTGGGCAGTACAGTATATGCTGCATGGTAGGTTGCTTGGGCTTTCTATGTTAGTAGGAGGTATCACCAGGCTATTCAGGGCAGGTTTCCCAGTGTTCAAGTGTAAGATATAAGGGAATAACAGATTTGATGCAGGCCTTTACCTGCGTAGTTTGTCTGTGACTAACTATTGCAAAGGTGCAGGAGGATTGGGGCAGTGGTATCAATTGCCTGTGACAACCAGGGTTGATTTGATTGGGGTTCAAAGGGTGACTGGAGACTCTCTGCAAAGTCATCTATTTTCCAGTTTTGCAGAGCTGACGGCTGGATTTTAGGTTACGCTTTCAGCAAGTGTTAGGCTGAGTGCTGCGGACTCAGTGCAGGGCTGCTTTCAGGTGAATGCTTATTTCATTGACAGTTTCAAACTCTGACCCCAAGTATCTTTACGGAGAGTACTGCCTGGAATCTGCCACAGGGTGTACATGTGCATAAGCATTCAAGCAGTAATAAAGAGCCCTTTATTTGTGTTTTCTCTATCTATTATTTCATGTATTGTCTCTTCCCCTGATGGAATTTTCCTGCACTGATACTACTCACTCTCCTTTTTAATAGCCTTCACTTCTCCTTTGGTTTTTGCCCCGTTTTTTTTCCCCCTGGAACATAGTAACTTCTTTCACTTCCTTTTAATTCTCTCATTGCTCATTCACACATATGCTTCCCCTCAAGGTCTGGTATGTCCGCGTATTGCAATCTGTCATTGTCTCTGGTATCTTTGCAGCCAACTTAGATCTTCTCTAAAACACCCCAATGCCATCCGCAACCTTGTCAGCGAGGTAAATGTGAAATGAATAGTTGCAGTGTGTTAGCAGGCTTCTCGCAAGGAACCGTTAGGAATGGGTGGGGGAAGGAGAAAAGGAAAAGGCAGAAGCAGGCAGGTAAAGCTTTTAACTAAGACTACTGCCATACGCGCTTTGAAAAACAGTAGAAGGATTTTCTTCACAAACTCACGGTTCAATAGGTTGCAACCCCGGTTATTTACTACTGGGAAGAAAGCAGACCAGGTATCTAGAAAAGCAAGTGTCTAAGATCGTGACCGTGAGAGAAGGGAGATGAAATGATAAGGCCAGGTTGAAAGAGACACTATCTTCACGAGACAAAAAATAATTAAATTTAGGTAACTTAAAAAAATAAACTATCATTATTGGACCCCTTTTTTTCCCAAAAGCTTCAGTTCTTGAGCTGGATAGGTGTTGCTTCCAGATACCATTTTAGTAGCTTGTACCTGCCTTCAAGGAGGAGGGAGCTGCTGGTCTGAATCTGTAGCAGACACGTGCAGCCCATCGTGCCAAGTGACAGAGAGGTGTAGGACTACCTGTAGCTGACAGGAAATGCATTTCAAATGTAGGAAAGGGCTAACTGGAAACTGAAGCACAGAACTTGGAACTGATCAAAACATCAATCTCTCAGGTCTTACTGCTTGCTCTCTTAGCATTTATTGCTACTTACAAAAGTATTTCCATATTCTACAAAAAGAGAGTTCATCCAGAGTCCTCATCTGCATACTCAATTATAAAAATCATAGACTCAGTGTGCTCCCAGTCCATGAGAGTAACTGGATAGTTCTGTGATAGTCATATGAAATGTTAACTGAGATAGTGTCCACAAATACATTCTTTTGGGGAGACTTGTTCCGTTCATACCACAGGGTATTCTATTTTCACAGAGCAAGGGATAATACTCTTCACAGCAGCTTGCTTTTGTGTATTGAACTGCTCCAGCTTTCACACAGGCAATGCTGGGGGACCAGGTGTCAGGGAAAGGCAGCTTACAGCAGTGACAGTACCTGCAAGAACATCCCATCTTGGGCAGCGCTAACCCCTCCACTGGAGCAACAGTTCTACTGGCCCAGGCATCACCTACTCTGCAGTTACATTCGCTGTGGAAATTGTCAGCTGCGCAAAGTAACTAGTCAGCCTTTTACCTTCAGGCACAGCTAGTGCAATTCCAACATTTATGTTTCCAAAGGCTTTTTTTCACCCTAGGGCACTAGAAGTGACAGGCATTCCAGAGTTGTCATCAAAAAATCCGTACGAGGGCACCTTACCTCTACATGTGACGCGGTAAAAGACAGAACTGAAATAAAAGCTTATTTGAGTATTACCCCTTTTCCTAGGTGGGTAATTATTACCCCTTTTCCTAAGGTTTGTTAACTGGAATGGACACAGCTGGCTTACCCTCCTTTGGGAAGGCTCAGAGAGCCTGTTTTTCAGTCATTTCACAACCATGCAGCATCTAAAGTTTAACAACTCTGTACTGAGCATGTTCTGACCTCACTGGTAAATTAATAGCTCAAGTTGTTAATACTGGGGTAGCTGGGAGTATAGTAACTACAGTAACAACTCAAGTATTCTATTCTAGAATACTTTTTCATGTAAAATAAGCAGCAATAACTTCACTATCAAATGAAGACTCACTTCAAAGTTAAGGGTAATATAAATGAATTATCAAAGCAGCTAAGACTCTATGGTAGTTTAAGACCATTGGCTGCAGTACCCTCAAGCTGGATCCACTTGGTTTTGCTATTGTAGAATTACCAATAACCATCCCATCTACCTGAAGCTCTGTTGAAAAACTTTCTAGAGGGTCAGGCAGTACCAGACAATCACTAATAGGGTGCCGATCAGCACATCACTTTAAAGGACATGTACTTTTAACATGTTCAGCATACTGAAAACAACACGAAAAAGGTTCATTAATATATTAATTTATTTCATTATTTCAGTTTTAGTTCAATTGAACATCAGAGCAGACAACTTTTTGCTTTGTGAAGATACAGGGCATTTTTGAAACACTGTATTTCCATATTCTACAAAGAATGTTTGAAAATGGTTTCAGCCATATGATTGTGTAATACATCAGTGAAGAGGCTGCAGTTAGGAACTCAGCCTGGTGCTTTAAGAGAGTTTACGTTTTCAGACATGCTTTTCACTTGGTATCATCTTAAAAAAAAATACAGCTTTAGAAGAAAACATGATTTTAATTCATGTTATAAATGTCATCACATTGTTGGGTAGCTAGAGACATCACTTAGAAATACCGATTGTACTGAAGATCTCATCCTATTAAGATTTCACAATATTAGATTTTAAACTGGGTGTAGACCATCTAAGTCTTATCTCTAGACAAAGTGTATTACCTGAAATTTGAAGTATAATATATACACAGGTTCCAATACAAATGTTGGAGGAATTTTCATACAAAAATTCAACTGTGGTGCAGTGGACAATTTTTAAATTAATGCATCCTCATCTCAACCAGATATGTTACTCAAATTTTATTGTTTCCCTAGGAAATATTTTGTTGTCCATTACAACACAATAGCATGTTTTTTTAAAAAAAGTTGATGGAGAACAATTGAACTACATTATGATGTTAAGTTTTAGACGTATTTCTTGATTTCATCATAAAGTACTAATACAAAAGCTCCGCCCATGCCTCTCAACACATTCGACCAGGCGCCTTTGAAGAACGCTTTGGTTCCTTCATCTTTAGCTATCTTCT
This sequence comes from Ibidorhyncha struthersii, assembly GCA_013398815.1. Classification (NCBI taxonomy): domain Eukaryota; kingdom Metazoa; phylum Chordata; class Aves; order Charadriiformes; family Charadriidae; genus Ibidorhyncha; species Ibidorhyncha struthersii. The sequence continues at coordinate 151,605 of VZSZ01004083.1, forward strand.
TCCAGCAATCAATTGTGCCCTTGTACATAATATCAGCTGTGGAGACAGACATAAAAGTCAGAAGGCTTGAAGTTATACAGCAAGTCTGTTTCAACTTTCACATATTTAAACCAACAAGGAATAAACAAACTATAGCCAAGAATTTAAAATTAAGTAATCAATTAATGAACAGTAATTTTAACTCTCCACATGGAAATCAAAATGAATCAACTCTCAGCCTCGTAAGTGAACATGACAAAACCAAAAAAAAAAAATCTATGGGAAACACATTGCTGTTTTTTTTCAAGGATTCCAACGAGGTCTTAGTTTTCCATAAGACAAAAATCACCCAGCATCTCCCATCATATCCCAATGAAGAGCTACTTTTTGCTACCAGAACACCGTAGGAGTGCTTATTCTTACCTCCCTTTCGGCCAGACTGCATCATCATCCTACGTCGCACAGTATCAAAAGGGTAAGAAACCAGCCCTGCTACTGCAGTGACAGTCTGGGCAATCATCCAGCTCACTACGATATGCACATTCTTTGGATCAGGCAACATACCTGTCATCGAGAACAAATGAGCAGGGTCAGGACAGAGGGAAAGGGTTGTGGGCAAGATGGCTGTGGAAGGAACAATCACCCACCGACCCCAGGAGTCACTCAGTCAAGTCAGCTCAATCAAGCCTGCAACTTCTCCCTTCATCCATGTTTGACTACTAACAGGTACTATGAGTGAAACAAGTTTATGTACTGTTGGATTTTGAGATCTAAGCCCTCTTCATGCTCCCCGACCAAAAGGTCTCTCCTGCAGAACCCTCCCAGGCTTTTGTCATCAGCTGCGATGAGAAAACAGCTACCATCCAAGCCCATCTGTACAAGCCTTAAGTCAGAGAGAGAAACTGGAAAGTGTCTGAAGACACAGTGCAAACCCAAGGCTCATGCTCAGAGCAGCAAGTTGAGGGAGGCAGGAACAAGTTTCCGAAACACCTGTGCACATCCTACCACCAGCACCCTGAACTGGTGCTGAGCCAAGCCCTGCTTGTCCTCGTACCGCCACACGCCTTAGAGTGCCTTTACTGGATGGCTCTGCCCTCGCAGTCACTTCTCCATGCACTTCTTACCCTTGGCCGTGTCGTAAACCCCAAAATAGGCTGCTCTGTAGATGATGATGCCCTGGACAGAGACGCTGAATCCTTGGTACAGGCCCTTCAAGCCATCAGACTTGAAGATCTTGACGATGCAGTCTCCCAGCCCAGTGAACTCCCTCTCGCTGGCTCCTTTGCCCACATCAGCTGCCAGCCGGGTCCTGGCGAAATCCAGCGGGTAGACGAAGCAGAGGGAGGTGGCTCCTGCTGCGCCCCCGGACGCCAAGTTGCCCGCGAAGTAGCGCCAGAACTGCTTGTGCCTGTCCACTCCCCCTAAGAAGATCTGCTTGTACTTGTCCTTGAAGGCGAAGTTGAGGGCCTGGGTGGGGAAGTACCGGATGACGTTGGCCAGGTTGCCTCTCCAGAAGGAGATGATGCCTTGCTCCTTGGGGATGCGGACTATGCAGTCGATGATGCCTTTGTACTGCTTCTCGGCCGTGATCTGTTTGCTGGCATGCTGGACCTGGAGGGAGGAGAAGGTGGAGGGGTGGGAGGGTAGAGAGAAGGACCCTGCAGGGGTGACCCCACACGGCGGCCCGCTGAAGGGCACGGACGGGGCCTGG
>VZSZ01004085.1:0-11018 GCA_013398815.1 Ibidorhyncha struthersii
GACCTGGCCATCCAGCCAGTTTTTTACCCAGCAAAGAGTACACTTCTACAAGCTACTGTGTGCAGCTTGTTTGCGCAGCAATAGCTGTACTGATGTTGTTACAAGCCTCTGAAAATGAGTGATGCAAAAGCAGTTAATTATCACACGTAGATCAAATTTATGCTATAGAAGAAAGTCTTATTTTGTTGATCCCCCATCAATTGGTATTTATGACTGTTTAGAAATATGCTTTAAGAGAGGTCTCATTTAGTGTAGATGAAAAAAACCAGGTGAGATATTCTAGGTTCTCTCACAAACAAGACACAACTATCATACAAAGTAAAAACTTAAAGGTATTCCAGTCTATTAATTTTTACTGATGAGAACTGTATATTCAAAGTTACCTAAACCAAGCCTCTGAATTTCAGTCATATATGAACAGCAGAGACCTCTTACAAATAAAAATACTTAGCACTGTAAAAGCTTCCCCAATAGACTAATCTGTTAAGCCTTCATTGATTTTACTGCATCTCTCTTCTTTACGTGAGGTAAATACATAAATATTTTGCATCCATGCCACAGAACATGCCGTTATTGTCTTATAGACTGTTCCAATTCCTCCCCACTGTTTTCTTCTCGACTTCTAAATAAGCAGTTCTCTTCCCATTTTCAGCAATTCAGGCATTTTCCTCCTTACCTCAGATCCAGGTCTTTCATCGTGTAGTTTCATCTAGTCCTCCATCTTCACAGTCACGGGTTCCACTTCAAATCTTCCAGGGGCTTCATCTTTCCAACATGCAGTACCATTTCTAAAGCTGCAGAGACAGACTGCTAAAGATACTAATGCATAGACTGTGGTGCTTCTCTCCTAACATAACAATCAGCGAGTATGTTGTATCAGTGCCACTCTCCTGAGAGGGAATCACAAGCATTACACAGGAGAAGGAAGCAGATCTAATCAGGACTTGCCAGACTATATTCCTGACTCAGTATTTTATTTCCACAACTATAGAGTTAAATAAGTATTAGACAATGTTAAACAAAACTTTTAACTTTAATATTCAAATTCAACACTAGTAAGAACAAGTAGAGCACAAATGGAAACACTGTTTAAACTAAAATTAATGAAGAGACAAGCCAGTAATTAAAACAGTTCTATTTTTCAGCAACATCTGTCAGCCTAGGTCCAACATCAGCAGAGGTTCTGACGGCCACATTCTGTTCATTTTGGAACTTAAAACTGAATAGTTAAGCTTTTTCTGTTGGCATCTCAGACTGCAGTTTCAGTATAGTATACTATAAGCACGATCAAACTTATGTACACAAACAATGAAAAACAACCTGAACAGTTACACTAAACAACTATTTACAAGTACTCCAACATAAAAAATATACAACAGCCTCAAGAATGAACAACTGAAGAGAATATCAACATTTAGAGAACCTTATTAGAAAAAATTACAAGACATCAATAGCCAAGACATTAACAATTGCACTACACTAATACAGAGTCCAAATATTAAATCGGTGCATTATTTCACAATGCACTAGCTTTAAGAGAAAAATGCTGCCTTCACCAAAACGCAGCTCAGATTCGTTTCACGTAATTGTTTTAACAAGAAGCCTATTAACACAATAATGATTGTTTTAATGCTACAGTTTTACAGCGAGGACAACCAACTAAAAATAGCAGCAGTTCCACATGGCACTTAATTCCACAGTTTTCTAAGCTGTGGTTTATGCAATGCCTACAAAGTGCTCCCAGTTGAATATACAAATAAAATTCACAATAAAAGTCTACCTGACATCAGGTACATTGAGTGTAGGTGGCCTTAAAGCCTGTCTTTCAAAATTTATTCCCCTCTGCTCCAAAAAAAAATCAGTAACTATCAAAGCAAGGCCCCCTCCCTCTCAAAGATCATCAGGGATATTACTTCTTATTACAATGCCATAACACTACAAAGCAGCACACCACTATAGTGGTCAACCCTGGGACGATGTAACATCTAACAGTGTAACTGAAAGGCTTATGGATTAACATCCAGGATCCTCTATAGACAAGATAGTAACCGAGTCCATTAACTCAAATACAGCTAATCAGCCGTATTGTACAAGTGAAAACCCAGAAGCAATTCCTGTAAAACTAGTGACACTGATCAAAGACAGGACAAGAAACCAGGAATTGAATGCTTCCATCAATTCCTTAGGCTTCAATCCAGCAGAGACGCTATAGCCATCCTCAGTAGTTCTTTTAGACCTCATAGTTAGTATATAGTAAGACTAACTGAGCGGTTCATTTTCTTTCCAATGAGTCGAGATGGTCTATTTTGTGTCGTAGATCTAGTTGTCATTCTGTCAGTGAACAGCGCTCGCTCCTCAGCTGCGGCTTTTGCCATCTGTGCCTTCTTCAGCTCCCTGCAAGACATTGAGAGAATCACACCTGTGCAACGGTATCAGTAAGGACTACAAGCGTATCGCAGCAAGAGCATTTCAAATTAATTGCAGCAGTTCAGAACTTAAGGCTTGCCATCAATTTAGGTCATACTAAGACCATTATCATTCGCATCCACCTGTTTAGAACTCAGAGGACAGAACTGGGATGTTCCTAACTTGCCTAGATGTTATTTCTTTTGAACAACAAGGAAAGGAAATGAAATTCATACAACTCAGCCAGATTTTGAAGTCCAGCCTATTATAAGCAGCTCAACACTTCAACTACCACTACACGGTAGGATGCTGTTTACTTTCTAGTACACACCGTATGACAAATCACTGAAGAGATAATTACTGAGGTTTGCCCAAATGAAGCATTCAGCCACAACTGAACTTCTGTGGAAGATTCAAACAGACACACTTAGATGAACATAGATGAATGTAACTGGCAACAGCCAACTCAGGAAGCATCCTTTTCCTTTTGCATACACACATCAAAAGCTTATCACCACCTAAATCTTTTTTGCCCAACATAAAAATTTGAGCCCCAAACAACACTGAGTCACTGAAGGTAGCACAGGCCATTGTCCCCATGCAACATTCTGTCAGCTATTGTGTTTCAGAGAATTACCAATACTCAGTTTGAGGACGAAGTTAGATAAAACTCAGGATAAAACTATGAAATAGTCTGACAAAAAAAAGAGCAAAGTTATCTTTGTCAAGGGTTTCCCCACATACACCTTTTTCTCCCTTCCTTAAATGCTGACATATTGGCTAAGTGTAAGGATTCCCCCATACTCCTTTCCTTCTCCTATCCCAAACTATAACTCAAAGAATTTTCTCTACCCTAAGAACCAGCATTTGTATTCTCACTTCACATCTGGACTCCAAAGCAAGATCAAATTTCACAAGCTTGCTGCATATTGGTGTAGGTGTATTTAGTTTCAAGTTACATGTTTTAGTTTAATAAGATACTCATATTCTTACTTGTAATCAAAAATATAACTCATTAACACCCGTGCCCCATCTAATCCTCCCCACATCATCACTGTGTCAGTTCTCTGCAAGAGAATGCAATCAATTTGTAGTCATCTTCCCTAAAGATTGAATGTCAGTCACAAATGCACACACAAGTGTACACACACACACACACCACACCATTACCAGGAAAATGTTTTACGATATACTTCCATTCTTCCCCTAGAAGTCTAATCTTGAATTCGTTCTTCCTCTGAAGAAGACGACACAGTAGAAAAGCCGAGTTTCCTTACAAGGATACCTTTCACTGATGATAACTTACATACACAAGTGGTATCTTAAATGGGTCAAATGCAGGAGTGTTAAAAAAAACAAAATAAACCAAAAATACCTACCTGAATTATTTTATGGAACACTATCCCACACAACGTTAAAAGTTACTGTGGATAAAAATTCTTTTTAAATCATTCCTGGATTTACAGTTATCTTATAAGGATGTACCCTACTTGTTGCCAGGGCAGAAGTAGTCTTCACAAAATACTAGCTTTGCCAACTTCCCCTTTCATGTGATACAAAACCATGTTGTCTTTATACAAGCAAGTTACCTCAGCAAATCTGTCCTTGAATAACCTGCACAAACTGTCAAATTATTACTTCTGCAGCCAGTGTAACTCATAGGAAGATTATAAAGATAACCATCTAAAATGGCAAGTCTGGCTACATCCAGACTATAGCAATAACAAGGTAAGCAGATCGCAATGGAGAAAATCCAAACGCGAAGTTAACATCTTCATTCAAAATAAGCGAGTCAGAAAGTAATTGGTGTTCTATATTCCTTATAAAAACCTGCCTATTATGCATAATATGCACAAAATTAACTGCAATGAAAGATCCAGATGATTGCTTAACTTACTAACTCTTTCTTTGAAACTTAAGCAGAAATCAGACTTTCCGGAAGGGAACCTCTTTTTCAAAGCTTTAATTCAGAGTTGAGTGTTTGAGCAAGTGGTGATTCTCTGGTAACCTAATAATACTGCTGTGTACAAGTCAAATTAGTTCAAAACCATTCCTGATGTGCTGTTTAAGTTCAAACCAGCTCATTTAAGTCACGTTTTCCAACACGTTTCAAAGTACAGATGACCTAGGAAAACACAGGCTCAAATAATATAAATTTAAGTTACACTATACATGTCACAAAAGTATGCATTATGCTTGAAACATTTTTTAAAAGCTAGTATTTGTATGTCTTGAATACTAATAGTGTAGTTGAGATTCCCTTAGAGTGTTCAAGAAGTTCCTTCTATGGAGAAAGCTCCTTTTAAAGTTACATGACCCACTTGTACTCTCAGGGCTGTACATGCATACAGATTTGCAGACCTCATGCAAAAACAAGGACAGTCCTATTTTATCATTAGTATCATATGAAAACCCGTTAGAAATGAAGTTATATTTAAGGACCCCAAGGAACGACTTACTTCTGCAAAAGCGAGTTTTTGAATTTTTCAGCATTCAGTTCTATCCGGAGCTGCTCTGCACTCTTTTTTGCAGCAGAGAGAAGCACTGAATGCTTTACTAGTGCCACAGCTGAAGGCCTTTTCTCTGGATCAGGATTAATCATAACCTTGGAAAAAAAAAAAAAACAACAAGGCATTCTAGTTTAGGCCAGTAACACAGTAAATTACACTAATCAGTGAGCCACTGGTACAAGAGTTCTTACTTTCAGTAAGTCTAGTAATTCTTGAGAAAGCACTTGTGGTATTCTAGGTAGTTTTCCTTGTCGAATTTCATGCCATTGGTCCCCATTAGTTGGAAGTGGTTCAGCCCCAGCAGCACAGACAACAGTCAGAGCAAGAGCAAAAATATCTGCTTTTGGCAAATGAGTGTAGTTCTTGAAAAAATAAAGAAAAATAAATTTACTACACGTACCACGCAGTGTAAGAAGAAATCTAACAGACAGCTAAACTATTCAGCACAGAACACATCCACAATATTACATTCCCCTTTTAAGTACTACTGGTGTTCAAAGGGATACCATTCAGGAAGTTTCTCCTCCAGCAAGGAGGCGGCAGACAGCAACTCATTACTCTAAAGAAAACAGCATGCAGACCTAACATCACTATTTTCCACAAATGGAACAGTTACCTCTTGTAAGACTTCATTTGCAAGAAAACGGCTATCACCTTCTTCCACTTGTGGACTAGATACTCGAGTTACATGACCAAGGTCACCTGCAAGAAGAAAAGAAAGTGGGGTTTTGTCTTTTTCAGAAGACAAATAGACAATGCAATTCTTTTGAGCACAAGTGTGCTGCTTCTCACCAATTTTAAATATGACTCTATCAGACGACCAGTCATCATCATCACCTTCTTCTGAAGTTGTAGTCGGGACTGATGTCCTAGATATGAAAATATTACCTGAAAAAAAGAGCAGAACTGTTAAAAAAAAAATCCAGTTTCTGTCCAATTTCTACTTCATCTAGTTTCACTATAATTTCCTTTAGCCACACAGATGTTTTCGTTGTATACATACCCAGTTCCTAGATCAAAGAAACTATAACTTACTCGCTCTGGCCCCTCTGCTGGGATGGGAGCCAAGTGTTATGCAAGTAGAGTCAATTACACAAAAGGGACCCAAGATAAACTCAACAGTTTAAGTTTGCTAGCCAGTTTTATAACTGACATCTTTGTACTGCTATTTAGAACTTCAGTGAAGAATTTACAGTTAGTAAGGTGTGACTAACTGCTCATTTTTCTACAGCAGATTAAATTAACCAAGGAAGTTGTCAATACAAAGTAAACCAGTTTACAAACTTACTAGGTTTGATATCCATGTGTACCAGTGACATTGAATGAATGTACTTTAAGCCTCGAGCCACCTGAAGCAGCAGGTCCTTCAGTTCTGGTTCCGTAAAATAACGCATATTCCTGTAATTTTCACTTATGGCATCTGCTAAACTGCCACCTAAAACATTAAAGAAAACAACTAATTATTTTACATCAAACAGTTGACAAAGTAATGACAGCTTGCTTCCAAAAGTATAACTGGCTTCCAAAAGTAACAGTGAATATATCCCCACGAACTTGCTGATGATACACAGGAAGTGTAAAATCTAGTGCTGTATCCCCTCTTTACAGCCACATAATATAATGAAATTATTTCTCTGCTGTAGTTGCTGTGCAAATTAACAGGATACCAACACAATGGAAGAGACCTCTCTCCCCTTTCCAAATCTCTAGCAGGATATCAAACATAGCAGAAAGCTTCAGAAACCAGGTCCACCTCCCTTTTTAAAGGAAACTCCAGTAATTTTCTCTATTCCAGCTTGTACTATTGTAGAGAAAAAAGAACAGTTCTGCTGCTCACAAACATTTCACTGTACTTCCAATATTCTTGAAGACTTAAAACTTTGTCTGCAATTTTGTATAGTTTTTGCTTCATATATCTAATATGCCCTTTGCCACAGAAAGGAACATCAGACATTTGAGACAATGATGGTATGAGCTATGAGTAGGACAATCAATTCCTAACTAGTCCTAGGGATTTGTAAAGAAAGCAAGTTCAGAACAAGCGATAAACTTTACTTACCATTGCAATATTCATTCTGTATAAGCATATGATCATCTTCTGCCCATGCAGAGTAGTATCTCACTACGTGAGAATGCTGTCCCAGAACTGCATGTGCATAAACCTCTCTTAAAGCATTTTGCCTGTTACAGTCACACACAAAAAAAAACCTCAGCACACAAGAATATTATGAGGTGAAATTAGTCCAATTTCAGCTTGATAGAAACACTTAAAATACTATCATGCCCCTCTGCCAGCTCAGGTTTCCAATTAAAATCTGCATATTCAGTTCTGTGGCACCTTAAGGTGAATTTGTAGTTATATCCAAACAGCTAAAATAATTTACATTGTATTAAAAGACTAAGTATACGGAACATCAAAAAACAGGATTTGTTGCAGATAATTCTTGAAGGAGCTGTCACTTCCATTACATACTTTTCAACCAGCAGCAAGCTTTGAGAAGGATCACTGAAGTTTTAGGAAAAAACTAAAGATTATCATAAGCCACAAGCACGACTGAACTCAACATTCCTACCTTCTCGTGTGTAAGTCTGGTATGCAATTTTGAGCAACTCAGACTTGTGGAGTTTTACATTATAACTATTAAAACGGTGCAGGGAAAGGTAACGAATTGCAGGCTCGTTCACAAATGCCAAAAAATACTCCAAAACTGACTTAATTAATGTGCATGTCACTCAAGTTGACAAGGATGAGGACCTAGTTGGGAATACTGCTTTCCTTTCACATCTCACAGGATGATCATTGCACCGTTTATTCATATGGTCCGTTCCTGCCATTAATGCAAGTAAGCATTATTCTTACTTTCCAGATGAGAACAATCTGTTTCCATACAGAATATTGGGATAAATGTCTGCTAGGAGAAAGGCTAAGTAGCCTTTCCTCCCTAGTATTGCACAGTATTCAGAAAAAAAAAAAAAAAAACCAACAATTTTGAAGTTGCTTTACTTATATCTGTTTTACATTTAATTCACATATATTTAGACTTTTCTCTTAAATGCCTTCTCTAGACACCAATACAAAGAGACGTAGAAGGAAAAAGCACAAAGAGGTGACTTTTAACCTTTAATAGCAGTAAATACTCACTCATCCACTGAGCCAGCTAAAGGTTTCTTGGATCGTTTTATTGCATAAATACAGCCATCAAGCCTCTTCACACATTTAAATACAGAACCAAATTCACCAGATCCAATCTTCTCCAACTCATGAAATTCGGTTGCATACCGTGACTTCATATTACTTTCTGTTATTGTTATTCTCTACAAAGATTAGAAAGGAAATTTCTTAGATCTGTAGATACACAAACTGCCAAACTTACTATCAAGTTCTAAAGATTAATTACCTTCGCAGGTCTGATAGTTTCATCTTCAGGCTCTCCATCACTTGCTTCCATGTCCTCTCCACAAGAGCTGAAATTCACACCAGTTACTTTTGCAGATGTAATATGGCTTAAGTAAACTTAAAACTGAAGTCTAGCAGCTGTTGATTTTTCTTAGACCTGATTCTCCCATTCTACCCAAGTTTAGTTTAACTAAGAGAACGCTACGTTTCTAAGCACAAACTCGTAAAATAAAGGCATCATGCTAATATTTTTGTCATTTCTTTCTTCATGTTTCATACAAGTATTTAATATGTTTTTCCCTCCTCAAGAAAAGACTGCACGTAACTCATTTAGTCGGGTAGGACACAGCCTAGTCTATCCTCTCTGTATAATGATCAAAAGATCTAGTGCTAAATGGTTATTTCATAATAAAGCAGACACTTTAAAAGATATATTACGCATCACTAACAGATTTGCAAGGAAAAATACTTTCAAAAAGCGACTTGTAACAAAACTTTTGCAGCTAAATGTAGTTCTAAAGATAAGCTTAACAAAGGAAGACACAAATTACTCACTCATTCCAGTGCGTTCTCTTCCTCCTACGACATTTTCCTTCAGAGTTGTGAAGGAACATGGAATCAGGAGTGAAGGGATTAATGTTCACATGAGGTGTTTGTCTAATATCTTCTTGCTTCTCCGATTTCCCAACATTCATAAATAGAGAGCCCCCTCTAAGTTTGACTGAGCTGGAGCCTATTCCTTGTGCTTTAGAAAGCAAACTCTATTAAAAAAAAAAAAAAAAAAAAACAACAGCATTTATAGCCTCAACATTGCTTTAGACACAGTCAGGTCATGCTTGAAAGCCATCATTACAATATTGCCTAATCAAAGTTAGCATGAGTTGTTTAAATACCCACATTTCCACCAAAAAGAATTCCAAAGAAACTATTAGGCTTTATACTCCACACAGAGTGTTAAAGGAAACACTGATTGTTAAAATAATTTTTAGAAGAGAGGAAAGATTATAAGAGCAGTGTTTTTCTGTCTTTAATCACGTCATCACCTAAACTTCTTGGACAATTCTTTCTCCGTGAAATGAACACAGATGAAATTCATGGACCATCCTGTGCTATATCACTATGATTTTCACATATGACATATGAAAGTTAGATCGGACGTAGGAAATTATCTTTGATGACTACAAATTTAGGTGGCAAGCTAAAAAAATAAGTAAATAAGAGATTTAATACTGATGCACAGATGCCTCTTCATGAGCCTACAAAGAATTGCTCCAGATTTGACAGCACTGTTGCACTGTCAGTTCAATATCCAAACCAAATCTTTTGGGTGGCCGTTTGTCAGACCAGGCATTTTTCAGACACGTGAAGAAACCTCTCCCAATTAGTTAGGGAAGGTGGCATCCGTGTCTCCTACATCCCAGTGAGGATGCCAACCCTTGTCCTACTGCATCGCAAGCAGAAGTATTGCCTTATCCTAGCAACACCTTATAAAATAAAGAATTTACATACCCAAAGCCTAAACCACCATAGGGACGAAGGCCGATACATGGGAACCTCAACCACACTCCCCAAATCTGGACTAGAAGAAGACCTTTAAATTACTGAGCATCTCAACATGCATTTCAGTACTTCCACTGGATACCTTAACTAACTGATTCTTCCAGATTTCGAGGATAACCTCTCCAAGATAACCCATGTGGAATTTGGGCACCTAATTTAAGAATCTCACTGAACCACAGTGTTAAGAGCTTGTTTTCAGTGTCACAGTCCACAAGACTGCATTTCCGAAGTGTCTGCTCCTGACTCGGTACAAGATCATCACCAATTTTACTATGTCCAGACACATACCATTGATTTCTACCAGTGAAACCTCACTTGAGATGGAAGCTGTAAAAAAAACAATTAACAAGGTTGCCTTCCTCGCACCTCAAGTCAGTTGTTCTCAACCTATAGTCTATAGACCCTGGGAAGATTATCCCCGGGGATTATCCCTGGATTACTTCTAAAGGGCTATATGAAAAGTAATGAAGAACGCAAGCCTGTTATCAATAGATTTACATTTACTATACGGTGTTTCACATGAGTGTCGAGTTCAAAAGTTGAGATGCCTTCCAAAAGTCTGTTATTGACAGACTTAAGAGCTACCTATCCCCCTAAGCTTTCAAATCCGTCAGTGTAACAGCACCGGCTACTCCAGCAGCCTTTTGCGTTTGGTGCAGGAGAGCGCAGATCCCGCACTGGGGTTGGCGGACGGTGCAACAGCAGCAGCACGCAAACACCACACGCCAACTTACTGACAGACGCGCAGCAGCAGACTCCAGTTCCAGCCTGAACCTTCTGGTTATAAAGGGACAAACGCTCACACGACACTGAAACATTTATTTTAATATTCCACTTTTACCTTTTTAAAAAATATTTTCCACAAAATATTGAGAAAGCGGGGTAGTCATATATTTATTTATAGATCTGTTTTTACGGCATTGTTCCACGCTCCCAGGTACCCTACGGGACAAAATGCACGACTGGGTGTGTGTCTGTGCGTGTGGGATCGGACGGTACTACGTGCTCTTCCCCGTTCGCCGTGGTCCGCCGGCGGACAGTGCGGCAGCCCGGGCCGCAGCGAGGGGCGCCCGCGCCGGCCTGAGGGAGCCGCGCCGAGAGGCGCCGCCTCTCAACGCCCTTTAACGCCGCGCCCGCCGCCGCCC
>VZSZ01004085.1:11832-62871 GCA_013398815.1 Ibidorhyncha struthersii
CCGCGCGCGCGTGCCGGGGGCCGCGGCTCGCCTCGCGCTGTTCGGACTCCGCGGCTTTCCCGCGACCGTTAGTCACGTGGCGCGCACGCCAGCCAATCACGCCCGCCCACTCGGTTTGAAAACACGGAGGGCGGGGGCGGTCCTACACACGGCCGCGTCACGGGGCGCTTTGGCGCGAACGCCGCGGGCGGGGCGGGGGCGGGGCTGGCCACACGTTACGTGTCTCCCGGTGAGGAGCGGGCGAGGCGCCATCTTGGCCCGGGGGCCGGTGCGGTCCCGCCCGGGGAGCGGGCGTTGGGCGGGCGCGGAGCCTCACGGCGCGGGGGCTTTGCTCCGGGTTGGTCGCTAGAAGGCGGGGGAGGGGGGCGCGGAATCTCTGTTTCAGGTGCCGGAAAACAGTAACAGCTCCTTTTAGGCCAGTTAAAGGCAAGCTTTTTCACGAAACCAAAAAAAGTAATGCATTCTAAATAACTCTGTTCGTGTGATTTAAAATGCAGTCAGAAAGCAGAGCCTCAGAGCGCCCCGTGCTGTTAACGGTAACTCCCCACGCACGCTTCAACGTGATTCACAGCAGATGCCATGTATCACATCCGCCATCTCCCCACAGATGCCACAACTTTGCCTGTCGGCTTCGTTTTCCATCTCGTGCCACCTTGATTGAATGTAACCCAGCAAATAAACCTGCCAATCTCTCTCCTGTACCAAATCACCTTAAAATGAACCCCTTGGGTAACAAAGGTCCCGGAAAAAAAAAAACAAACAGTTTTTTTCCAGCCACAGGCGCCCCAAACAACCTGCAGCAAGCCAGGTGTGTTCCTCGCTGCTTCCCCGGGCAGGCACACCATCCCCTGGACGTGCAGGTAGCACCAGGGCTCTGTGCCCCCGAGAGCTGAGGGCACGCAGGATGGTGGGACCCTGCGGCACAAGCCCCTCTTCTGCCTGCCCCGGTCACCTCCCCAGAGCCCTCCTGGCCTGGAGGACAAAATCCTCCTCTGCTGCAAACAGCACTCCTCTACAGAGACGTCTGGCTGTGAGTCTGAAAGCTTTAAAGATAACAAACCAAAACACCGAAGGCCCAGTCAACAGAAAACAGAAGTTTGTACTTAACCATGTTTGCGCTGTTTGCCAATCTCCCATCGCTGGGCCTCTATGTCTGTGGGCAGAAGCCTCACGAGCAACTTTGGCCATGGTTCCAGCTCCTGCGGCCGCAGCGCAGATGTTCCCCATGCTGAAGGAAGGGCTGTGGCCAACAGTGGGGCTCGGAGACCCTTTGCTGCTGCCTGTACCTCCAACAGGTGATTATTTTCAGACATTTTCTATTGAGGCCGAAACCAAAACCAGTGGGATACTTTTTTCTCCCCTTTTCACACAAGGGCTGTTCATACAACTGCTGCTCTCCAAGACCATGTGCTTTTGGGACGTAAGAAACACCATGGGGATAGCTAGTGTCCCATACTCCACTTGTGTTAGCGATTCCTCCTTTTTTCATCTCTCCCCCCTGAAAATACCAATTTCTTTGCGGAGAGCTGCCACGCAGGGCAGCACAACTACCCCCAAGAGCTCTCAGCGCTACCCTGCAGGGACTGAACCGGTAGCGTGTGCAGGGGCGACTGCCTGTGCCACCAGCACTGTACGAACATAAGAGCCTTTTAAATGAATTTGGCTAAGCGGACCGGCCATCAGTATAACTCTGTATTCACACACATCCCCGTGCCTGCACGGTGAAATGGGTTTACTCGGAACGCTGTCGCCTCAATGTGTGGGTCACTACCCTGTTCTTTTGTAAGGCCTACAGAGAAACATTTCTGCTTAAATATCACATCCCCGCATATTTCTCACTCTTTCAATGGCCTGAAAGCGTAAGACAGCTTTTGTTTTCAGGACAAGCAGTGGTGAGCCACAGGAACACAATTTTTGAGATTATGGAAGCCTCCGGAAAACTTGTTTCAGAAAATTGAAAGTAGCCAACATAACCTATGAAAATGGGATTGGGCAGCAGTTACAGAGATACAGCTACATCAAACCAGGTGCTGTAAACACATTTGTTGTGCAATAATTTAGGAACACAATAACGTCCCATTAAAAATACTCATTTTTTAAACTGAAATGCACTGTATAGCAAATACTAACTGAAGCATTTGAGTTTTAGAACAGATGATGTAAGCTAAGGCTATTAAAAAAATATGACCTCATCTCTTTCCCAATTAATAGCTCACAGAGGGAGAGGCAAAGCAATTCCTAAGTGACTCAAAACATCCCAGCTACTAGCTGTGATGAAACTTCACTGATATACGAAGTCTTCGTTTCTTTAAAACTTTAAGAATTTAAGCTTTCAAGAAATCCCTCCCCTGAAATGTCAAAGCTGCAGTTTCCTTCCCAAACTCAGCCTAAATATAACTAGTGCTGCGTTGCCTTCTGGAGTCTACAGACACAGGTAGCTAGTGAAGGTAAGTGGAAAATTGAAATTCAGAGGTCCTATTGAATAGACTTTAACTAGTGAACTGCTAATCACTGCAACAGTTTAAGTGGGACAAAATCAAATGGAACAATTTAGAGTTTGTACAGAGAAGGAAGTATTTCTGAAGAGAAGCCAAAGATACAAGAGGAAAGGAAAAAAGGAATAGAGAAAGAAATAAACAGCAGAACACAATTGTTTTAAAAGAAAGTTTATTTCCAAACTGAGAGCAAATAAGAAAGGGAAGTACTGAATAAATATGTAACTATAACAAAATGCGTAGTTGCTATAAGGACTGCATTTGTATGCTCTACATACGTGCTGTTCTGAATTTGCATCCATTGCTCTTTTGCTGTAGTTTGACGGGACCACAAATGTTTTCCCCCAGACTGTGTGGCAACTCTGCCATCCCCTCCACCACGACAACCACTATAACTAGCATGAGGCGGCCTATAAACAGCCTAACTAAAGAGCACCGCAGAGCCAGTTCCCTTAGTCAGACAGCACGTTAGCAATGGACATCACAGGTGGAAGAGAGGTGAGCGGGGAAGAGCTCTGCAGGCTTCCACTGTGCCATACTTTATGAGCCCAATTCATTCCAAGTTCTCTGAAGCTGATTAAATTGCATCTTTGAGCCTCTGCAGATCTTGCAAACTAAAGCCCTGATCCTCCAAATAGATGTAACAGCACATAACCTGATGTCCAGGCAGTGCCTAACTGATATTCCTCCAAATTTGAGTGGTTTAAGGGTTTTCAGGATATGTCTGCAAAACTGGCTTTTGAGTTTTTTTTAATACTTGCTTTTAAATTAAAAAAATAAGTGTATCAGTCTGGTGCACTGAAGATTTTGCTACCAGAAATACTTATCTGGGGCAGCACACACTCACTGACAAACAGCTGCTTTTAACTAGGAGTTTTCAAGCTCAAGGGAAACCGTTGTTCCCTCTTTGGTGGGTAGCAGAGGAACCCAAATAATGATGAATGGGAAAGAAATGGAACAATGGCCAATTTGTCTAGCTGTCACAGGAAACTGCCACAGAAGTGGGTACGCAGCCATCTTGTCAGGATTTTCTGCACTTACAAGTTGATCTGCAGTCCCCCAAACCCAAATTCGAAGAATTTTGCTAAAACCTGGATGAAACCCATTCTACATCAGCCAGCGTACTCATGAAACTGATGAGTTCATCTTGTTAAGAAGAGTAAATGGAGTGAAAAGGCAGAAGAGGAGGAAGGTCAAGTTGCTTATATGAAAAACAGAAACACTACAGCCACCTGCACCAAGGCAATTGCTGGAGAACCGAGAGCAGGGACAGATCTGTGCTATTCCCGGCTTTTATCTTGGGTTCCTGCAGGTACGTAGGGACCAGCATGCTTGTCACCGGTGCCAGTGATGGCGTTCCAGTGTCTCCACACGACTGGGCATATACAGGGCTAACAGGTCTCAGTGGTAGTGTGCCAACTGGGACGTTGTCTCTGCGCCACTGACAGCTTAAAGGTGAACAGTTTAACAATTATTTTATCTGGGGTTGTGCTGCTAACAGCTGCTGTTAGCTGGCAACCTCCTTTTCTTCATTCCAAGGTCCAGAGTTGAATGGATTTTCCATCAAAGGTGGACTTTGTGTCCAAAGATATGCCTGTAGTTGATGCTGCTAGACCTTTTACTCTTTTAGTCCACAGTCTGCATGCAGATAGAACATTTCTCAAGGATGTATTCACCCAGAAGGCGTAAATACTAAGAGCAAGAGAACAAGGTGGAGAATAGAATGGGGAATTTGACAGCACGAAGGATGCCTCCCAAAGTAAAGAGCAGCTTCTGGGCCCAAAATCTGGGAATTTAAGGGAAGAACTGAAGATACTCAGAAAGAAGTTATAATGTACAAGGTACGTTAAAAAAATCACAGGTTTTGCCAAGCAGTCGCATACAATTAAATATTTCTCTGTGATGAGAACACAACAGTTTTCAGTGACTCCTTTTTTGCCTCTATGTCTGCCTCTTAGCACTTGAAATCTCTGCTTACAAAGAAAAGCAAAATTCTTACAAAAGAATCCATTCCCGAGAGTTGTATTCAGATGAGAAATTTCTTCCAAAACACCTTAAAAGTTGAAGAGACAGAATGATTGCCACGACTGAAGACAGGTACAATTAGAATGCCCCATTCCTGTGCTGAAGTGAAGTTAGAATGATCAGAATAGAACAGAAGTCAAGATTTTGTATCTGCAATTAAAAACCTCAAAACGCCTAATGCACAGAAACTGAGTAGTCACTACTAATTTACCAGTTTCACTAACTTTCTTCCTTTTTCTCCTTCCGGAACATGCAAAACCATAAAAGAGGTACTCAGCCTTTTTTCAAATTTACTACGATTCATGTAAGAAAGACAGTTTGCAACCTTTTTTTAGAGATGCAGATAAAAGCCTACAAAGAGTTTCAAGAAGCTCAGACACCTTCTTCCCACTAACACCATCCTCAGGAACCTACGTACATTCAAAAACTTGTCACATTGACTTGAATGTATCTGTTTAAAACCAAAAAGCAGCTAATCCTGTCTGTCCCACAAACCATTCTTGTACTTTCTGATTTTTCAGTCATGACAACCTATATTCAAAACTGATTAGCTCTACACCAAAGCAAAACGCCCACTGGAGATATAGCTTTCTCCTGGAGCTTTCTCCAGCCATGTGATAGTTTCTGTTATGCCAGCAGACCTGCCAGATGTTAGAAAGTCAGCCTCTTTTCCTTGTCTTGCCTCACTAAGATACCTGCTCAGAAGACTCTCAGCCAAATACTACAGAATCAAGCAGTAACATGATGGAGAGTATAAAACTTCTCAGAAAAATAAGTAAAACAGAATGGCCAATCAACCTACAGGCTGGTGAGAGATTTAAACAAAAGAAAGGGTAAAATGCTGCAGCTTTGACAGTAATGAGACACTTTTTTGTTACAGAAAAAATTCCGCACAATCACTTATGCCTTGAAAGTGTAAATGTTTTGCCATTCCTTTGAGTAAAATGCTTCAAATAATCTAAACAGAAAAAAAATCACCCAAATAAAATCTCTCACTCCTTCAGAACCTGAGATGGATGTGATTTAGGGGGCTCACATTTTCATTACAGATAAATACACAGACTCTGTAGCACAAAATCCTTGTTTGTTTATATAATCTTGTATGTTTATTGGGATAATTAATTAGTCTGCTCTGAATATAACCCTCAGTTGAAAAAGTCTGGTATCACATTCCTGATAGGGTTAGGTGTCAACCACTTACTGCTAATGGTGATGGTCTAATTACATTGTTAGATTTTCCTTTGGCCAAGTGAACTTCACTAGCAGAATGAAAAACAGCATCAAAGGAGTGTCAAACTTAGGTAACACCTAAGCTACATTTTAAAATACAAATAACCAACAATTGAGAGTGGTTCTTGATTTTTTGGTCTCTTGTCATAGAGGTCCAAGCTTTGGAAGGTTTTTATCAATGGAAAAAGCCCGCACTTTTGGGGGATCACAATATATACTACAAAACAAAACCAACCAAACAAAAAAAGGAGTACCTTATTATCAACAACCAGCTGGAGTTTGAATTTCTGTGTCTGTAAAGCCAAGGCACGTGTTAATTTATATTTTTTTAAAGACAAAAATGATGCAAGCTGAATAAATAGATTTCTAAAGTTTCAAACAACTGTGAAATAATAGCTGACCAGGACACAAGTTACCCTTCATTTCCAGTCTCTTAATGCCTTACTGCTTAAGAAAATGATCAGTTTGCTTCCCACCCCACTATTAGTGACATTAGCCTGTGCTATATTTGAAAATTACACAGAAAATTTTACAGAACATTTAATTGTTTTCATTCAATGATAAACTAAGAGTCACTGGAACAGGTTTGTTATGGGGCACTGCTGCATCTTGGTAAGTAAAAGCTACAGTCAACCTAAGGTGAGCAATCTGACTAACCTCAACAGCTGGATTGCTGAAGTTGCCAGATTCAGAAACACTTGATCGCATCCTTGCTCCGTACCATCTTTTCCTGGTGGCTGAAGTCCCTGGGGAAGGCTCCCTGACTGCACTCTAAGAAGTACACAGCATGCAGAGCGATTTTTCTGTATTTTAGTACCGCATGATCATCACAGAAACCCGAGCATCCATTCAAACAAACCACTCTCGGCAGCATTTGACGGGTTATGAGGGTTAGGAACTAGAGTAAAGTTTAGGAAGAACTGCCTTTCAAGCTCAGACATTTTGTTTATCTGGGCTATCAGCTCTGACCTTCTCTTGTGTGCTAAGCAGACACCACATGCCTTTTCTCCCACACTGTGCCTGAATATCTCTGGTATCGGTCAGCTGAACGGTTGCTGAGATTAATTATACCATCAGGGATTATGGCTGTTTACAACTTTGTTGTCAGGCTTCAGGATTTACTCTTATAAAAACACACTCTTCCAGCGTCAGCCTATTCATGTGTGCTTTGGCATTAGCTCTTTAGGGTCAAAACTGTCCTATTGTTATGCGTAGTGTGTCTGGCACAATAGGTCATCAGCCTGGAGCACCGAAAATAATTGCCTCTCTCTTTTTACTATCAGGAGAGGCACTGAACTACAGTAAAGAAAAGCAAAACCCACAGTGGTGGAAAAACTGTAGAAACATTTAAAAGGGAAAAGTTGACTGCAAAGTCTAAAGAGGTTTTGGTTTTATTCCTTTAAGGAAAGAGCTGGTGTAGGTCTGGAATTCAGATCTGAAAGAAAAATTGTGACTGGGAATGCTGGAAATGTGGGAGCAGTTTGTAAGAGGAAGGGATATACTGCGTTGCTTTACTTTATAGGATTCCTCTTTACAGATCATTTCCTTCTATTGTGCCAAAGCACTCCCTTTGAAACAGAACTTTCAAAGAAAGGGGTAAAACCTATGGGGAAAGGACAGAGATTTCTACTGCCAAACACTCAATCCTTTTTGTCATATTCTTTGTTTCCTCTTCCTGAAATCCTTTTCACCGATATTCCTAACCTGATTTCGTCCTGTCTAATCTCCACTACAAATCCATCCAACACCAACACGCAGCATCAGCTTACCAAAACAGCTCCTCCTACTCCAGTCTGAATGGAAGCACAGCAGAAAATCACAGGTCTCTCCACTCTGAAAACAAGTCCATTACGAATACAGGCCTCACAGCTAAGATGCATATAATCAACTCCGCTTCTCTTCAAACACTAAGCAGTCTAAGTCAGTCTGGCTTATTTATTCAGTATGTTTTCCTTTACAAGGGTAGCTAGCACAACATGGAAGCACAACCTTTGACTTGGGAGTTTTGCAAGACAAACTGGTAAGATACCAGCAAGATAAATCACTTTAAGAATATGGCAGCTTTTCCTGACTGAGCTAGTTCCGAATGCCTAGCAGCAAACCAACTTGCATGAAAGAGGAAAGAATACTCACATTTGTACAGTGGTCAGAAAATGTCCTGGGAAACAAGAAGCAGTAAGAACTGAAGTTATTTCTTTGCTACGTCAAAGCCATCTTTCCAGCCACTGTTTCCAGAAACTATTGGCAATGAAATTTAAGAAAAAAAACCTTTGAACATTCATGTCAAATGATACATCTTTAATTTCTAAAAGGTGATAAGTACTAAGAAACTGATCTAGTTGACAGGCAGTAAATCATCCTTGCATAGTACATTTATGTCCATGGGATATCAAGAATTACTTACAACACTTCAGGAAAACTGGCACCTAAGTGAGCAAGCAGCCTCAATCCTATACAAGAGTTACAGACAACCTCAGTGTTTCCAAGGTTTACTTCGTAATGGATCCAGAGAATAGTCTTTGCTTTGTCCATATCTATCCCACAGTGCTGTATTCTTTCAATGCTTTTTTCAGTTGGCCATCTGTATGAAAAACATAAAAGGCTGCAACCCACACTGATACAGTAATTCACAATAAATTAGCTTCATTCTATTCAAACTTGGCCTTTTTGAGGTCAAATACCTCAAGGTACATAGTTATGGACTTTATTTTTTATGTAAAATGCGTACCTCACAATACTTATAAAATGATTACTTGATTAACACTTCATCCAGAAGATGTTTAATCCTTCCCTTGAGAAGCTAAAAGGTGAGGCTTCAGTTTCAGAAGTGCTCTTGACACTCATCTAAAATAAGGACTGAATCTTACATGAAGCCAAAAAAATTTAACTTGCTTAACAAGCTTACTAACAAGACAAGAGTAAAGACACTTTTTCATATAAAAAAGTTTAAAGTTACGTTTTACTGTATGTGTTATATCTACAATGGATTTTTTTCCTTTACAGACTGATAGGTGGAGAGGAGCATTGTACTTACATCATCATTAATTAATCCCTTTTTTTCTAGTAACTTCTGTCCTGATTTTCAAAAGCACTGATTATCAGCATATCCTAGGTACTGAATGGTAGCAGCAGGCACTCAGAACTGTTGAAAATAGACTATTACTACTTGTACTTGTGCTGCAAACACACCATTTGAAAATATTCCTCTTGAAAACAGGTAGTTTACTTTTTAGTCAAAATCGGTTGACTAATTACTATTTTAATTATTCTTGTAGTGTTTTAGAATGTTTAAAATAACTATTAACACTAATTACTTAACACACTATAGTGGATTATGATCAAAATTAATATGTCAAAAAATTAAGCTTATGATAAATAAACTTTGGAAAAATTTATACAAGGCCGTAAATAATAAATAATTTGAACTTCAGTCTCATTAAAAAGTAAAATAGTACGTCACACAACAATATCATCCTATCTAGACAATACAATCTTGCTATATTTTATTGCATAATAATTTGAGAGTAACATCTTAAGTAAAATATGTAAAGAAACAAAATCATTAGATTTACTTCCTTTAATATTGAACAACCAAAGTTTCTCCTTTGTACATAATCCAATTTAAAGATAATATAATTAGCACTTCCAGCATTAAGAGTCTGTATTTACAATAAATGAGCTGGGCTGGGTAATCTGAAGAGTATTCAAATCTGTATGAAACAAATCAAAATTCGAAGATTTACAGTAGGCTCAAAATCCAAGACTTTTCCATTTATGGAATGCAATTTAAAAGGCTTTGCCATCTTTATTACTTGTAAGGGTTCCTGAAATGATGATTTTTAACAGTATTTTAAACATTTGAAATCTTCAATAATGCCTTCATTATTTGTACATGACAGTAAGAATTAATTCCAATACTTCTATTTATTTTTTTCACTTGCTTGTAGACCAGTCTGAAATCTGATGAAAGGATAACAAGGAAATTTACTATATAATCCTAATTCCATATTCCTGAATATACAACGGTTGGAAGTAGATGATGTCAGTCCATTCCAAGGGTTATGTACACAAAACTTACAAAGTGTTCTTCGCTCTTGCATAAAATGTGTACACAGTATCAACGAGCGGGGAACTTCAAAGTTTTTATGGGTTGCTGCTGGCACGGACCTTTGTTGATTGAAAATAAAATACCTTTCACTCTATTGTTCTGGTAGCAGTTTTAGGAGTTAATCATCAATCCCTGGTGTTTCACCCTGTTGTATTCTGGAGGCTATTCTAATGGCTTCTTCCAGAGACTGTTGCTCTCCAAGCTGAAACAAATGCATTTGAACATAAATAAATCCAAAGTGTTATATATGGATATAAATTTATTTTAAAAAAAATTAAAGATGAAATCAAAGATCTAGATATGGATCAATGCTTTAGCACAAGTAAGTGTGATCAGTATTGTCACACCTCTTCTAGGTAATATATACTAGCAGCTATCTAAATCAACATGCCAATTAAGATAGTTTCTGATAACAGATTAAACTGAGTTTCTATGTATCTACCGAATAAATTTTCTTCAAAGAACTGCTGCATGGTAAACACATTTCATGACACACAAAGTAGATATTAGAACTTGGCCAATATAACAAAGCTAAGATAAGGCTTTCAAAAGTCATGGTGGCTGTTGAATTACATTTTAATACTGGTAAAGCAAACAAACATCTTCATTTTTCTTAACTCTTGCAGAAAGTTAGCACTTTGGAACACCATATAACATTAATACCTATTAAAAAAGAATTACACTTATTGGAGAATACTGACTGTATAAAAGAGCAGCCATGATGACACTGTTCAGTTCTACAGTAGTTTAGAGAGGACATTCTTTTGTAGTTGCAACCACAAGGCCACCAATGTATCTGGCACTGTCAGAAGCAACATCAACAAACCCTGAATAAAGACACCCGGACACAATTTTGGGAAAGAATCCATGGAGTTTTATAATGTGTACACCATCCATGTACATCCAGTAATAGGAACACTGAAGACAACCTCAACCTGACAAAAACATAAAGCTGGCCATTACCTGTCGGCTCTGGAGAAAGACGTATGAGAGTGCGAAAAGTAAAACCACATTATTTGACAGATGGCTTGACCTAACGGGATAGTTCTAAATACCGCTTGCAACTTGTTTTTACAGTCACAGGATATCACATTCTGGAGGCACTCAAATTAAGAAGAGTTCTGTTACCACCTCCTTAGGACTTCAATCTAGCTATCAGGCTACTGGCTTTATCAGTATTTAGAAAAAAAATGGATTCATTTATTAGTATGAAAGTGCAAAAGAGAAACAATCAAGAACTCAAGAATAACCAATAGTATTTTAATTTTGAAATCTCCCTCTTCTATTTGTATTGTATATTTTTAGTTTAATAAATGTAAAGATACTTCACCAAAAGCTTCACTGCTGGTAATGCACGTGGGCATGTGCAGAGAGTGTCTATGTTTTTCTTTCATTTAAAGGACACAATGCTGAGGGTGCAAGCCGTTTGGTTTTTTCTTCCTTCCCTTCCTCTCATGCAAACAATTGCCTCCTGTTATGCTTTCTCTTACATGCAGTTTTGATTACTGCCAACTTAGCTCAAAAGACAGGAGTTCAGAATTAAGAGCTTCTTGACTTTCATTGCTTTTCAATCAGCATCTGAGTTGCTATTTTCCATTTAACAAAGGGGAAAATAACAAGCTCTCATTTCCACTTGAAGATACTAACACAGTTCCTTTCCATCTGAGCTCTTAAGAGTAGTGTGCATACATACACTTAGACTGCAGCATTAATTCTGAGACTCAAACGCTCAAAGGTTTTGATGTCGTACTAGTTTCAGCAAATATGAACAGTTTGAAGGAACCAGACTTAAGTTGCTCTTACTTCTACATGGAAAGTATATTTTAACCCCGGAAATTACATTTCTGAGTGCATTTTCTGCATTTCTTTTTCTATTTGAAGCTATTTCCAAGAACCTTCCAAGAACACATATTAACTTACACTACTCAATACCGATTTGTTTAGAAATTCTTCTGAGCATCTCCTCTCTGCATAGCCACACTGATGTTCTTTTATATTGGTATTTGTCAGAGCTAAAGCCCAGTTGCATATACTTAACTCCCTGTGAAATTTATAGGGTGTATCACATCCATGAAAATTATCCTCCTCCTAACTGTATACTGTTTCAGGATGTATGGTTCCTGTGATTTTCCATGTTCTCTAGAGTAAAATGTGTGTCTATGGTGATACCCAGACAACAATAGGATCAAACCGACAAAGTGCTGAGTCCCAGTTCCACAGTAAATTTGAATACAAAGGTAGCTTCATTACATTCCCGCTGGACTTCTTATTTGTGCACGTAGTTAAGCACAGAATCAAGAGGGCTACGAGGCAGACCAAAAGTATTAGGCACTTTGCAGGACTGATACTACTATGCAACCCAGAATTTAAACTAATTTAACACCTTTTATTTTCCTTTGAGTTTAAAATTGGCTTCTGTCATTGGAGTAGCAATTACCCTAAGCTCCTTCAGTCATTTATTTGACCCTTGACTGCAACACCATCGAAAGAGTTGAATTTTTAAAATCCTAAATCTTCCAGATTTAAGATTTCCATAAGCTTCTATTAACCAACCATCATATGTAACAAAAATAACATATACACATAGTTAAGTTAATGTTTGAGTAAGGTAACATACTGTCCATGGATTGCCCTAGAAGTTTCATTCAACCTTCTAGTTAAGCCAAACTTCCCTCTATTCACTATATACTTGGTTTTGTTTTCGGTTACTTTTGAGAAAAAAAGCTTAATTTGTACTTTATTTCCACCTTCTTTTAAATTAGCCCAATTTAAATTAAACTCTTTCATACCTAGAAATTAGTCTTTCATTACAGTGTTTGGACAATGTGAGGAGTATTTACAGAGACTGCTGCTTGTACTATGCTGGTTTGACACATAAACAGGTTACTGTTTCCAGAGATTTCTGATTATTAATCTTTCTACATTAACTGTTTACACTTTTTCGCTATTAGCATCTCAAGGTTCAAATAACATACATTCAGTAATTTTCTCTGTATAAGTTCATTGCAATTTACCCTTGAGATTTGGCTTTATATGTATCAGCTTTATATGTAATGCTGATGGATGAATGAAAGTGCTTTTCCACTGAAAACCTGTGACTCCATAAACAATTCAGTTGACCTGAAGTTTGGCTTGCCCTCCTCTAACTTTCCCCTTTTTTGCAAGTTCTACAAGTTGATTTGGAAAATTGGGTGCTTATTATTCCTCCTCCTATCCCTATATATTATTTAAAATATGAGATCATATGGTTATGGATTATTTTTTCAGGGGAGCCAAGCTTATTCAAATCATTTTGATACAACACTAGGAGCTTCTAGCTCTACAAGTAAGAAACACTCCAAAAAATTTATCACCATCTTACCTGTACTGCAATTTGTGTTCCATTGGACGTAGCCAACAATGTAACAGGTCTAGTTTCTGTAGTCACCAAATGGTGCCCGTGTTGCTGATGTCCCATTTCTGATGAGGCACTATGAAATGCTGCTAAGTCTTGAGCCACAATAGCAACCTTCAAGACCAAAGGAAGAGAATCAGCTGGATGACAAATCTGTCACCATTACTGACCTAATACAACAGTTATATTCAAAGTTAAAATTAAAAAGGTTGCCATCACTGTGTTCTCAAAGTTATCTATTAGTTCTCAAAAATATAAATACCCTCAGAACTGCAGAGAAGTTCAATAAATGTGCCTATAAGTCTGTGATTATTTATACCTACAGAGCACAGTGATTAATAAGTATCTTCACTTTTATGTGGCACATTTTTAGAACAGTAGAATGCATGTTAACTTAAAGATTAAAAATCATATCACTATATTTTTACTTAAAAAGTTAGCTATTGTATTTGTATATTAAAAACAAAACTGCAAATATATACTTACACAAATGTTTCATATCTGCCAAATAAATTACAGTCCTATAATACTAAGTGATAAAGTCACAGTTCATACTGGATTCTATATTTAGTTCTGCCATTCACTTACTATGTGACTTTGGGCAAAGCATATAGCATTTCTAGGTCTTATTTCACATACACCTAAATGAATTACCGGACTGGTACCTCAGAATTTTTTCAACTGTTGTTTTTAAAACATTCTGTGATATGTTGGTCTATAGCACTGGAGTAGAACACGTCATACTCTCATGAGGGGAATGCTATGGCCAGGTGTTGAAAACTGCTTCACTTAGATAAATCTATGTGAATGATAGAACTGTGATGGCTTACGTGCCTATTTTACGTCATCTTATAATAGAACATTATACATGTGCACAGGATAATATCTTACCTGCTGTCCTTCAGTGCCTTCTGCAGTAACCATCGCTACAGAATGTGTTCCTGCAGAAGAGATGACGGCGTCGTGGGCAGGGACTGTGATGGTGGTGCCATCTTGTGTTACCATAGTGATAGTATTGCCAATGGCCTGCATATCTGCCTGGGATATGTTGACCTGAAACACAAAATAATTCCTGAAGTAAAAAAAGAAAGTTTTGATTGCTGCTCAAGTCATACCTAAGTCTTACCTTTTGGCAACATAACATATGTTTTTAAGTAAGGTTTGAAAAAAAACAAAACAAACCCCGAACATATGCATTTGAAGTGTAACAGCCTTTATCAAACAAATTCCTGCTAGCTGGTTCAGCAGGAATACTTCTGCTAGTTCAGTTTCTTCATTTGAAACAAAATGCATAGCGATCCAGAACAAAAAGGCAACTTGCTCATCAACAGCAGGAAAAAAATATTTTAAGCCATGTTCACAAGTATGTACTGGCCAAAAGATCTAGCAGCCATTATTCCACTTCCTGAACAGCATGCTCACGCATTCCTTGAGAATCACCATCACTCTTTGGCCAATTCCCCATCTTGGACAAAGAGCCCTCATTGCATTACTCTTACTGGTTGCGATCTAATATTCCATAACCTTTCAGACACACTTACCTTTTTAGAGTAATAAAATTATGGCTCTCAGTAATAAGAAAAAGGATGCATACTTGCCCCCAGAGTTTTAAACTCCACGTGAATCAGATCGTATCCCAAATAACTGTGTGATAGATTATCTAAGCATGTGTCTTATACAATGGACAATGTGACTCGAGGTTGTACCACCTGACATACTTTTATCTTAATGGAAATACTAAAGAGGCCTAATAGGGCTTAGAATTTAAACCACAAATAAACAATTAATAAAAAATTGATGATATAAATTACTGATGTCTCCAGTACAAATGCATTAGGGCATCAGATATGTGATTTGATGTCTGATTTACAAGGTAATAAAACATGCCAGAACTAAAGTCAAGCTGAAGGATAATTTAAATAAACGCAAGAAGTCCATGTCAAGGTTTCTGCAAACCTTCATTTTAAGGCATTTAAAAATGCCAGTTACTTAGCATTGCTGCAATGTTCAGGGCTGGCAATACAACAGTCTCCTTTAATATTTAATTTCCAATTTGAATTTAGAAGGTATCTTTCATATGCTACTGGCATTTCAGCTACCTTCCCAGCTGAAATATAAACTTTTCCCCATACGCCTTTGATATATTGCCATAGCTAAACAGAAGAGTTGAGCTGAAATCCCCTCCCAATGACATTTCATATGAAATCCTTAAAAAATATATCCATAGGAATCATTAAAAAATATATCCATAGGAATTTTCAAGTGGAGGTAGTATCAAAGCATTCCTTATCCTCTTGTTTATGTTAGAAATGGTAAGAACTGCACACTACCAAACAGCTTGTAAACAGCTTGTAAAGCAGGCACCTGGACTAAAGATTTCCCAATGCCCCAAAAGCGCGTGCAGACAAGACAACAGTGAAGATGACCACCGGATATTAATGGAATAATCAGGCAATTCTGAGAAACCTCAGAAACTAGCCCGTATATATAACAATTGTTAAAATAGCCCATGCCTGCTTTAAGAGTGACAAAAATAACAAGGATAGCCAAAAAATCTAGCTTCACGTGTCACAATGTGTGGTTTAATTTAGGTATTCCAGATGAGGCCCAACCCTAAACATATCCTGACCCAGCTCCAAAGAAGCTTCTTTCCTTAAGAAACCCACATACATATTTATCAAGAATCCTAACTGATTTTAGAAAGAACATGGAGTATCTGCAAACACCTGCCTCAATTCTCAACATATTTTTGTCAGCTCTTTAACACTATGGTTACTTACATGTTGGGTTCCATCCTGGGCTATCAGTGCTACTTGTTGACCTAATCCAGACTGAGTAACTGTAGCAACCTGTGCAGAAATTACATCTTCTCCCTCTACACCTGTCACATAGGTTATCTGGGAGCCTTTGAGAACATCTTCACCTTGACCTATTTGATACAAAGAAGGTGAGAAGGTACTTTATATACTGTAAATGCTGCCAGAAAAGCAAATGACAAGGATTAAGCACCAGCCTGGTGTGAAGATTTTAAACACTCCAATGAAAAAAAAGTAGTGGAAAGATATGAAAAATAAAAGACGGAAAGCTACCAAAAGAAAGTCAGAAAGTCTGTTGTTTTGGGAACACGGGATATAATCTTTTAGCAATGAGTTTTAACACACGTAAGTACTACACATAAAGAAAATATAGATTTAGTTTATAGGCAAATATTAAGATGGTGACAAACATTTCTAATTCATTCATTAAATGTTAACTTCTCCATACAAAAGGCTCCACACCAACACAACTGGCAGCTTTTTAAAAGAGTTATTAATTAACAAACATACAGAAGAACACAGTGATGCCTTTGTGTGAAGATTTAAGTAAGTTCATTATCTTAATAAATGTTTAACCTCAGCAAATGAATCTTATCATTCCCTTAAAAGAAGGAATTAGACTAGAGCAAATCTGCTTGAGGCATTCAGTGCAGTCTCCCACACATGTAGTAAAACAACTTTTCTGACCAAAACAGTTTGTGCATGTATTTCCTACCTTCAGTCACATCTAAAAATCATAATTTGACAAGTGATATTTGTCCTATCACAATAATTCCTTCAGTCTGATCTTTCATAGTCACAGGGTTCAATACTCATGATACCATGAAAAACTTATTCTGAGGAGTACTGCAGCACATAAGCTTATTTTCATCTTTGCCTCTAGGACAGTTTACAGAAACTCCTATTAAACCACAGCAAAACCAGCACAGTATCAGGGTGCTGCAAACACAGGTTTTCCTTTTCTCAAGGCGGTCCCTTTATTCCTGCACAACCATGGTGTTATACATCCTCTTACAAAAACCCCTAAGAAAAATCTAATAGGTTGCAAACATAAACATTTTAGACTCTCGCAGGTCCCTTCCCACATTCATGTTTATAGCAGGTTTGCTGGGACTGCAACTCGAATTTGTCTCTTACCCCCAGGACTGCTATAAATGAGTTTATGATCTGGTCAATTACTCTCTCAGTTTCTGTATACAAGTTGCCTACCACACTAAAAAGTCCTACAAAGAAGTTAAATAACTTTATTAAGTACTTCAGATTTTTATCTATGCTTTTATTTCCCTAGTCATAAAAAAACCAGCAAAATATTATCCAGTCCATTTTTTTTTCTTTTTACAACAAAAGATTCAAAGACTGAAGCTCTAACCTGGAGGTGGCTCAAAAAAAGCCTCTTGTTCTTCTTCAATGGGCTCTGTGTCATTGTGTGCTGTCCGCTTGTGCATAGCAAGTGTAGAAATCTGCTTGTATGTTTTCCCACAGTGATTACAGTTATATGGTTTGGAATGAGTATGTACAACATGATGTTTGTATAAACTGGAATACTCCGTAAAACGTTTATCACAACCAGGAACTGTACAGACATAGGGCTTCTCCCCTGTATGGAAAAACAAAAGAGATTAAAGAGAACTTTATCCAGGATGCACAGAAAAAAATTGTCAACAAATGATATTTAGTGCCACACCTTCATAACCAACCATACTTCAATTTCAAAGGCAACAGTGAAGCTCAAGCTCATAAAGTTTATCAATGCAGCCTCTCACTGTCTTTTTTTAAAGCCTATTGCCAGTAAAAGTTGGGCCCTATTTACCCTCTATCAGTCCATCTAAAACATCCTTCTGATAAAGACAGAAGGATCCAGGCTGAAAGCTGCAATGTCAGTTTGGCATCGTATTGAGAATTTTCTTTTATTACTGGAAGCCCCATAATTTTTCTCAGTGATCAGGTATGTTGATACACTAGTACAATTTCACTTACTTTTGAGTCTTTAAGCTCTGAAGAAATCTATAGGAAGCGTATGTTTAAACAATTGTAGTGTCATATAAAAACACCTGTCAGTTAAAAATCAATAAAACAAACGTGCAAATTACTTTATAATGTACCTCTATGAAACTTGTCTATGCTTC
Source organism: Ibidorhyncha struthersii (assembly GCA_013398815.1). NCBI lineage: Eukaryota > Metazoa > Chordata > Aves > Charadriiformes > Charadriidae > Ibidorhyncha > Ibidorhyncha struthersii. The sequence goes on from VZSZ01004085.1 coordinate 30,027, forward strand.
TATAAAATATGTAAGTCTACCAAGACGATATGGCTATCACTAGCTTTTACATTTTAGAACCTTCAAATTTGTGCTGATTATTTCTGCTGACTAACCATGACAATCAAGTTGGCTAAGTATTTTCACCTCCAATTTATAAAAAGAAGGTTTTGACCACTGCTCCAGTGGCAAGGAAAATACAGCTGGGATGAAAGGGTGACTCACAACGGTGAGCCAAAGTCAAGCTCAGACTTGTGCTTTACTGTTACTTATTTAAGAAACAGCTCACGACAGAGGGAAGCCCCAGAACCATCTTAAGTACTTAGGCCAATGTCCACCGAAGACCAGGTTTTACAGTCATTTTAAAGAACTTTGTATCCAAAACAAACTTATTCTGCCTCAACAGCAAGGTGGGAAACCTAACTGCTTAGCTCCCCTCAGCTGAGGGGAGATGAGGCCCAAACAAAAGTACCAAGCCTGGTCTTATAAACATGACTATACCCAATTACAATGCACCAAAACAGCTTTCACAAGGAGAATGACACAGCATCTCCCAAGCAGATTCCACTTCAAAACACAAAACATCACTCATATACCTGTGTGTATTCTCACATGATTCTTATAATTAGTTGCACTGGCAAAAGCTCTCCCACATCCTGGCTCTGTACAGTAATAAGGCCTTTCGCCTGTATGTGTCCTGATGTGAACCTTTCTAATATTAGATGTTGTGAATGACCTGCCACATCCTTCAAATGGACACTTAAAGGGCCTTTCACCTGAAAAAGAAAAGAAAAGGTACACATGCAAAAGTTATAAAAGAACAAAAATCCTAAGTTACTCTTAGACTGAATGTAGGAATCTAAAACCACCTAATTCCGTCTTTGAGAGCCTCAGGCAGAAATACCATGAACATGCCACCCTGTCCTATTGTTTAGACAAAACTGGCAAAATTCAGGAAAATCATAGTATCTGTAAGCTCAATTATGAAGCATGTAGTTTAGTACTTTATGATGTATAAAACAGACTCAGTTGCTTGGATTAGCTTCCACATTGTCCATATTCTAACATGTATTTAACACTCCCCCCCATTCATACATACATTATCCAAAACAAGTGTCTCATACTGTTTATACATTTGTCAATTGTAATTCATAAAATGGAAAAAATACCTCCATGATTTCACATATAACCAAGATAAGAAATGGATTAGTAAAAGTCATTATAGAAAACACTTAACCTTACATGAGAAGAACCAACTTTTTAAAGAGAGACAGCCCTGAAACTTGTTTCAACCCCAACCAAAGTAATCACAAACACACATTCTTTTTAAAATAAATCTATTCGTGTAGTATAAATTTAAGCACAGTAACTTACATCATTGCAACAAAACATTTCACCATGCACAACAGATAAGGCCGACCCCCTGTCTAATACCCAACTACCCCAACCTTTCAGATCTGTCAAATCACCAAGAGGGTCGAGTGAAGGGGGTTAACTTTGGAGAAGTCTGAGCCACCTGACATGCTGTCCTGCCGTAATTTCACACTTCCTAGAGCTAAGTACATTCCACCCACTGTACTGCTTACCACAGAGAAGAATGTGAGAGCAAGAGAGGGCAGATTATCACTACAGATACAACATTAAGTACTTAGAGACAGAAATAAAAGACACAGTCCTGATAGAGACATTAATACCACAAAACTCCAAAGTAGTTAGTTCCTTGGCTGAGGAAACTATAATTCACTCCTTAAGGCAGCGGTTTCAGGAAGGTTTTTCAGCTTCCTGCCAAGGCAGGCTGTGTATACGAAGCCTACACGCCTCAGTGTTGTGTTACCATGGCTCCCCTAATCCCTGCTTCAGCACAGGACCTGAAACCATGCCTGAAAGGAGCAGGGTTGCAGAGTCAACCCCGCCCAACAACACACCCTGCATTAGAAACCAAAACAGATCGCTCTTAAAGAATGCCAGCAAGAATGTCATCTGACCAGTTGGGGAAGCCAACCTTTAAGTTTCTAATGTTCTTGTTAGAAAAGCAAACTACTTCCAGGTGACTGAGATTTCTAGCACTAGAAATGCAAAGCAAGTCAGAACACTTTAAGCTCTGCCCCACAGCGGCTACGAGGAACCATCAACGCCAGCTTTTCTGATACCAGCATAGCATGTCTGGGGAAGTCATGGAGGAACCCGAGGCAAGCATTTGATGGCAACAGAAAATGAGACTAGACTGCCACTGAAAGAGAGCAAAAAATCACTTTTAGCTAAAGCAGGCAGAAAATGAAGAAGGCACTAACCCTGCTCTACATGACAAAGGAACAAAAAGGTTTCAGAGCCATGGGAGAGAGTGGGCAGAGCCCAGACTTGCCACCATCGGGCGCGCTGTTGCAGCCTGCATAGGCTATGAGCATACACTACTCCATCCATCTGCACAAAGGACTTGTTGCAATTTTCTTCTCATTCTTTGGCTTCCTGCAGCTACTCATAAATCTAAAAAAAGACACCCCTGAACTGTGGTCCCTGGACTGCTGGGAGTCTATGATTGTATGATTAATATTGTTCAAATGGATAAATGGTTACATAGGGCTGGCTCAAGTCTTTTGTCTCAACTGCCACATTAGATTAAAACGATTAAATTACCATACAACTTCTATGGCTTAAAGAAGTAAAGAAAACAGCCTACAGCTAATCAAGTTGTTGTCCATACTACAGCAATTTTTCAGTTCATAATCTATGCTTGATGTACTACATAACATCAAACAGTTCTCTTCTAAAACTGAAAACGGATGACATTTTAATGTCTTCATCCTGATGACCAATTTAACATCAAGATAGCACTAATCCCAAAAGACTATCTTTCAATACGGAAGTCCAGGAAAGCACAATTATTTCAACATAATCTTGAGGTTTTATAATTTTTATTGCCTGGTTTTATCCCCTCCCCCACATTGTTCTTTTCAACCTGAGAAAACCCCTTTTTTTTTTCTTTTTCACAATCTTAAGATTTAGAAAGTTCCGTGGAAAAATTTGTTGGTGTTCTAGCAGGCAAGTAAATATACTTAATGGAATAGTTTACTAAGTGATAGATTATTCTTCTTATGTTTAAAGGGGTGTTTTTTTGGTTTTTTTTTTTTTTTTTGAGATCTCAGGACCATTGTGCAAACTTGTTTACATGGTGTGCACCTGTAGAGTTTTGCGGCATGTAGTGTATGCTGTCTAGAATTTATTTGTGTTTTGGCTTTCAAAGGGATCTTTTTTTAGACAAAATGTAAGATTTTATTTTTTTATGCATCTGGAAGTTTTAATAACAGTTGGTTTTCTATGATATGTTTGTTCATTTTTCTGCTGCAAGAAGGGAAGGGAAATCAGGATAACAACAAGCTCAGAACTATCAACCTTCGTGAAGCTGGCATGCGAGTTATCTTAAAGCAGCAAAACTTATGAACACTGATGCCATTTCTAAAAGGCAAGCCATATTATTGAGGAAAAGTTCTTTGTTCTGTTACAGCTGCAGATGAAACTGTAAAAGCACCAGGTGACTCAGTGAGAATGTAAGTGATGCGTTGTAAAAGTTAGTGCATTTGCAATAGCAGTGTGAATGCTTAAGCACTTTTTCCAAGAAAAACATGCTGGATTTGCAGTAAATGCTTACCATGCTGAAATGCTGTTGAGCTCACTGGGCTTCAGAAAGAGAATATACACAGGCTGATTTCATAAGTATAAAGTCACAGAATGATCAAACAGGAAAAAAAAAATCCACCTAAGTGAATTAACAAAAAAAAAAAAAAGGGGGGGTTGATAATAGTACCTGTGTGGGTTCGGATATGTTTCTGGAGGTCTCCTGAAGTCTTGAATGATTTGGTGCAGTTTTCTTCTGTGCACCGATAAGGTTTTTCACCAGTGTGTGTTCGGACATGACTTTTTAACCCATATCCTGAAGATCAGAAAGGAGGTTATAATAGTATAAACACAGAATTAGGATATTCATAAACTATCACCATTCAAAAGCTGTGCTTGCCATTCCAATTGGGAAGCTCTCTGATGAGTAAAATTTGTTCTTTCACTCTTCACAAGCTCTTCACTCTACCATACAGAGCAGCAGAATTCTAGATACAGTTCATCCTTCGCTTATGAAGAAAGTACACTTCCATAATGCCTCCCCTTCCCTTCAAAAGGATAAACAGTAATGATTACAACGTGGAAAAATATTTATTCTGTCTTCTGAGGAAGCTGTATGCTCTGTATTCCATCTACTTTTTATCTCTTACCACTACTGTCATCAAAATGACATTTAATTATTAGCTCATACAAAAATCAGTACCATTAATGAAGTCAGCAGTAAAAGCTCTACTGCTATCCAGGCTCTAAGTTGTTCTAATTATTTTAAACCATATTATTAACATCATCACATATGTAGGTGCCAACTGATAGCAGTCACGGACACTCATTCCCTTTAAGATTACTTTTAGGAATTCATCCTCATCAAAAACTCTACCAGTCTAAAGTGAGCTTTGGATCAGGCCCTCTTGTAAATTATTTTGCAAAGAGCATTTTACCAAGATTTTCCTTTCTGCACTTCCCTGAAGAGATCATGACTCAAATAGCCATTTTAGAAAATGAACTTGAATTTTACTTGTGTCCCCAAGTGATACATGTATTTCTACAAAATAAGTAAGTCTGTAAGAAGATGGCACCTACTTTACTTTCACAGTGTGTTTTCCCTAAAACAGCTGAAGTTCCTATTTTTGATGTTTTTAAAAACACAAAGCATGTGTACCAAGCTGAGCATTAATTCATTCTTTACATCTAAAATAAACTCAATTTCATGATCGAACCCAGGAGAGTTCATAATATTTAAACCAAGAGCATTCAGTACTTAACAAGAACTTTATCAAAGGCTAGGATTGCTGAACTACAGTGGTACAATTTCTCTGACCAAAAATATGGTATTAATAGATAAACAGCTGTTCATAGCTGTACATCAGTTTGTTGCAATGGAAAAGAGTATTTCATTATGTAGTTTTGAAATCCCTTTACAAACACTATGCAATTAAACTTAGGTGCAACCCCTTAAGTGTTGTTGTTTCCCTTTTGAGCTTTCTCATCAGCATTTCTTTTGCTTGTTTCTAGTCAAAAAAACAGTATTAAATGTATTAGATCAGACAAAGTTATTTTAAAACCACCTTTTTTTAAAAAAAAGAGGCTAACTTTTCTAAACATCGTACTAATTTACATTCAAAGTAAAAAAATAAATCTGAAACAAGTTTTGCTCTTTCACTTTCTTCCGTGTTTCATTCTTCATAATTGCATTTTGCACGATCAAATTATATCTCAGGGAAAGCGTCATTTGTGAACAGAGTAGTCTGTACGAAATGTAGAGTTCACTTCATGACAAATGTCACTCTTTGATACAAATTCAATAAAGAACACTTAAACCAGCATCTTCCATCAAAGTTCTTTTCAAATTTGGAACAGAAGATTAGTTATTTACCTCTAGCTAACAGGTTCAGCTTCTTATTATCAGTTCATTTAACTTATACTATCAGTTTCATGTTAAGAAAGGCCTATTTTTTCAACATAAAATCTGACTGTAGCATGACAGGTGAAGAGTAAGGGAAAGTGTTGTTTCACCTCATTCCTCCTTCAGTAACTAAGAGTTCAATCCTCTGCCCTTTCTGTATGCTATGCTAGCTGAAATTATGACTTTTTTTTTTGCAGTTCTCCCAACCAAGTTCTTTACTTAGCAGTTTAAAAAAGGCAATATTAAAAACTTATTTTATACAGAGACAAACACTGACAAGCAGGAGGAGCTAGTCTACTAAAGATCACCTGTTGCAAAAGCTTTACCACATCCAGGATGTTCACATTGATACGGTCTGTCTCCTGTGTGTGACCTTTCATGCACCTGTCAAGACATCCAATACACTGACTTAATGAAATGTTGTATCTGATTACTTCAACACAGAAACAGTTCATTCTCAAATACAATATATTTAATTTCTCTTCCCAAAATTCAGATTCAAGTGTCTTCTTTTTAAATCAGTGATAAAAAAATAAAAAAGAAACACGGTAATGATATTGTCCTTAAAACTAAAGATGTCTCTGTGGAAGGTCTAACCTGATCCATTCAGTCAGGTTTGCAAAAAACATTTCTGTAAATACACGCAGAGTTGCCATCATGCAACTACATTACAGTATGCAAACATGCCTCAGAGCCTACTTTCTATCTGATTTTTTACTCCACTGAGCGCTTCTAATGATCCTCTTACATTGCATGAAAGCTCTACAGCAAGGACACCATTTTAACACAACATCCATAAAGTCAATTACTCACTGACTGCAGAGTGTTTTGTCAGAGACAAGGCAGCACTGCAAGGAGTTTACCTCACTGACAAGTGATTACCTTAGCCTAAGCTGGAATGTGAACAGCTCTACACCCTTACTGTTTCAGTAATTCTTTTACTTAGAGAGAGAATTAAGGGGTTGCCACCTGTAAAGAACAGATGTTCCAGCTGTTGCCCTTGAATGTTGGATTGTTTTGAAGATTTAGGCTTTGTATTATGAATGGTAAAATCTTTCAAAAATGGGAATTTTTGCATGATCATGCATACAGGTAAATTAGATAAAGTGAACACTGGATTTCAGAATTTCTGTGACATTGCTAGTAGAAATTATCTCAAGAGATTTCTTACATGCTGGCAATATAGGAGCCTAACTTGATCCACACTGCCATCTATCCTGATCTTAAAGGCAGGAGTAACTTTTAGAGTCACCATTTTTTATCATTCAAGTTACAGTGCATGTTTTATGTAACATTAACAAACAACATATTTTGCTAGTCAGTGACTACAGTCTGCTAGATGCTCAGTTTTCAGAGAGCCTCATCTCAGAACAGTACGCAAAATCAGCTGAGCACCTGCGACAACAAATTATTGTAAGATCAACCCAATAAATATTTGACAAACCAGCACCATTGTGATTGGCTCTCTGTTAATTTCTGTGACTTTTAACCACATAATCTGTCAAAAAAAGTCATGCCTGGAAAGCAACAATGATCATTTTACATCTCATCACCTTAAGATGGTGAGCTGTTGTATACAGTTTTCCACAGCCATCGTAATCACAGCGAAAAGCTTTCTCTCCACTCTGCTGAGATTTTGCAGTCACTCTTGTTCCATGTCCTTGCAAGACAATCTTAAGTTAAAAAAAAACAAAATCATTAAAAAAACCCACAATGGCTCAGAGAAGTCACACACTTTATTTTGCCATCAAGTCTGACAGGTTCCTCTTGTGTTTCTTTGCTATGCCATGTGTTTCTCAGTCCTCAATAAATAAACTAAAAAAGTAAAAGTAAGTTCTGATGAAAGAGAGAAACTGTAAAACATATTCACTTGTAGCTAGCAACTTTAACAGCATGCATTAATTAGCCAAATAACAAGAAAGACAAAAAGAATTTGAAATATAAGTCCAGTGGTAAGATGACCAAATTAGTAGATAGATGAGGCTTAGATTACATCTAAGGCACTGGATCCATTCCTAAGGGAGATTAGCCATAAACCAGACCACCTTCAAAGATAAGTTCATGCAAAGGCCACACAATAATTAAATGCACTTAAAACGAGCACTTTTTGAAAATGAAGCAAAGCATTTTCTACTTTGTCAGTGATGCTTGTGTTTTGATCAAACTAACTGGAGCAATTCGAGCTACGTTTGACTCTCCTTTCTGGCATGACACAATAGGAAAATATACCAAATAGCTTTGTGATGCAACTTAAACCCCTTTTAAAGGCTTCCTCATACACTAAGATGCAAGAAACGTTCATACAGACTGAAGAAAGAGGCAGAAGCCCAAATGTAAACATTTTGATACAAAATTAGGCAAAGCAATTGAGACTACTTTAAAAGGTCTATTCTTCTTTTAAACCACTCCCCTTTTCTTATGGATCCAATTCCATTCTGAATTGTCAAAAGAACATTTCACAGAATGGATGAGGTGGGCAGGCACCTCTGGAGATTTTCTCGTCCAACACTCCCTGCTTAAAGCAGGGTCAGCTGCAGCAGGTCGCTCACAGCTGTATCCAGATGGGTTCTGAGTATGTCTAAGGATGGAGACTCCTGAAGGCTGCCCCCAGCCTTCACATTCCCAGCTATTTTTTCTTTCTAAGTATGAGGTCCAGCAAAGTGTCTCACCTCACCAGCTGCGCAGTAACCTGCTTTAGATTGCCAGTTGCCATCCCTGAACTACAGAAGCCTCCTGGATTTCATGTCCCCTGTTGTGATGCTCTTCCAGCAGATATCAGGGTGGTTAAAGTCCCCCTTGAGGACCTGGGCCTGTGAACATAAGGCTTCTCCCAGTTGTCTGAAGGCCTCATCTACTTCATCTACCTGATCAGGCACTGTAGCGGACAGCCACCAGACCACCACCCACACCGGTCTGCCAGCTAATTCTGACACATAGGCTCCTGACTGGATCATCGCCCATCCCAAAGCAGAGTCTCCTGTGCAGTCCTGCTGCTCTCACACATGAAGAGCAGCTCCCCCCTCCTCGCCTTCCCTGCCCGGCCTTATTAAAAAGCCCGTATCTGTCTATGCAGCACTCCAGTCATCTGAGCTATCCCACCACATCATCCTCATCCCAATGAGACTTTAGCCTTGCAACGGTGCATAGACCTCTAATTCCTCATTCAGATAGATCAGGTATTTCATTGAGAGCAACTTTCCTATGGATTTTTCAGGAAGGATGCCCCCTGTTACCTTCAGATTATTCTTAAGACTAAAGATGCAAAGTTGAGTATGAAATTTTTAATCTACTGAAATGTACAACACTACCACTTCAGAAAAGCTTCTCTGGAACCATGGAGAGAAACATAACCTCATGAATCAAGAAACACATTACTAATATTATTTTTTAACCTATGATATCATGAATCAAAGAAGTCATTTTAACACATTAAGGATCATGAAGAAGATGCCTGGTTGAGCACCTGCACTAAGCATTGATTTGTTTTTCTATCAGTAAACCTGCTAATATTTCTTTGTTGTTTCAGCATATAAAAATATGTATATAGTTGCTAAGATCTGCTATAAAGCTGAACTATGCCAAAGTTTAAGAGAAAAAACAGTTCTATAATCAACATGCTAATATCTGTAAGGAAATAACCAGACATAACTTTACCAGTATTAAGAATTATACAGTGGGACACACACACACAAAAAACGAGAACACTTGGGAAAAAACAGTTGAAAATCACAAGCATTTGGTTGGTCAAACACCTGTTTTCAGAAATACTTGTTTTTCACAATACATTGGTTGGTATGACTTGAGAATAATTAAGAATTGTTAGTACTATTCAACAAAGACAGATATCGTATTAAAATTACTGTTCTTAGAGGAACGTAGAATCATTTAGGTTGGAAAAGTCCAACTGTTAATCTAGCACTGCCAAGTCCACCACTAAACCATGTCCCTCAGCACCACATCTACACTTCTTTTAAATACCTCCAGGGATGGTGACTCAACCGCTTCCCTAGGCAGCCTGTTCCAATGCTTGATAACCCTTTCAGTGAAGAAATTTTTCCCAATATCCATCCTAAATCTCCTCCGGCACAACTTGAGGCTGGTTTCTGTTGTCCTACCACTTGTTACTTGGGAGAAGAGACTGACCCCCACCTCACTACAACCTCCTTTTAGGTAGTTGTAGAGGATGATGAGGTCTCCCTTCAGACTCCCTTTCTCCAGGGTAAACAGCCCCAGCTCCCTCAGCCACTCCTCAGAAGACTTGTGCTCTGACTCTTCACCAGCTTTGTTGCCCTTCTCTGGACACACTCCAGCACCTCAATGTCTTTCCTGCAGTGAGGGGCCCAGAACTGAACACAGTAGTCGAGGTGCAGCCTCACCAGTGCCGAGTACAGGGGGATGATCACTTCCCTAGTCCTGCTGGCCACACTATTCTTGGTAACAGGCCAGGATGCTGTTTGGCCTTCTTGGCCACCTGGGCACACTGCTGGCTCATATTCAGCTGGCTGTTGACCAACACCCCCAGGTCCTTTCCGCCAGGCAGCTTTCCAGCCACTCTTCCCCAAGCCTGTAGCACTGCATGGGGTGGTTGTGACCCAAGGGCAGGACCCGGCACTTGGCCTTGTTGTACCTCATACCATTGGCCATGGCCCATCGATCCAGCCTGTCCAGATCCCTCCGTAGAGCCTTCCTACCCTCAAGCAGATGAACATTCCCATGCAACTTGGTGTCATCTGCAAACTTACTGAGGGTGCACTTGATCCCCTTGTCCAGATCATTGATAAAGTTATTAAACAGAACCAGGCCCAGTACTGAGCCCTGGGGAACACCACTTGTGACTGGTCGCCAACTGGATTTAACTCCATTCACCACCACCCTTTGGACCCGGCCATCCAGCCAGTTTTTTACCCAGCAAAGAGTATGCCCGTCCAAGCCATAAGCAGCCAGTTTCTCCAGGAGAATGCTCTTGGAATCAGTCAAAAGCTTTACTAAAGTCTAAGCAGACAACATCCACAGCCTTTCCCTCATCCACAAAGCATGTCATAGGAGATCAGGTTTGTCAAGCAGGACGTGGCTTTCCTAAACCCATGCTGACTGGGCCTGATCACCTCATATTCCATGATGGCACTCAAGATAATGTGTTCCATAACCTTCCCCACGCTGAAGTTGGACTGACAGGCCTGTAGTTTCTCAGATCCTTCTTCTGGCCCTTCTTGTAGATGGGCATTACATTTGCTAACCTCCAGTCATCTGGGACCTCCCTGGTTAGCCAGGTCTGCTGCTAAATGATGGAAAGTGGATGTGAGCACTGCCGACAGCTCCCTCAGTACACTTGGGTGGATCCCATCTGGCCCTATAGACTTGTGTGTGTCTAAGCGGTGTAGCAGGTTACTAACCATTTTCCCCTTGGATTATGGGGGCTTCATTTTGCTCCCCATCCCTGCCAGGGGCCTGAAAACCTGGAGAACAACTGGTCTTATTAGTAAAGACAAGGCATTAAATACCTCAGCCTTTTCCTCATTCTTATAGATAACGCACTCTAAAGAAAACTAAAAAATTCAGATGTTAAGAGGCACAAAATCAGAAGAACATAGCAAATAAAGCACATTTTAATAATGTGAAACTTGTTGAGAGGAATTGTGTCCTTCAAAATACTTTTAAATAGACAAAAAAAAAACCCAACTAATTTTAAAAGAAATCACAAATGCATCCAGAGTTCAGACAGGTAACACAAGAGAACAAAGGTAACAAAGACCTCAGATAGGATTTTTATATTGTATACGTACAAACTTCAGTCATATGATTCTGCTTTTATTATGAACAGATGGGTATGACAGGTTTGAAAGCAAATACTGTGTGATATCCATTTGATCACAGGTAGTCTTTTGTTTTCACACATAGAAGTCACAAAGAAGTTTTATGCTTTTTTCTTTGGTGAAAAACCTAACCACATGCAAGTTTGAATGACTATTTTGCAGTATGACATCTGTTCTGTTCTTGTGTTACCTGTGGACTTAAAAAGTTTATAAATATACACTTATTTAATACTATATCTAAATATAAGACTATTTTACCCCAAGTAATAGATTATTTCAGAATGAGCTACAAGTAGGTATCTACTTACATCAAGATATAATCACAATTAAGAGTTTCATAGATAACTGATAGCTTTGGGACCCCCTCAGTTGGCGAACTGAAGTCACCTTATAGGGGTCAGAATTTGAGACTAAGCCTCAGTACCTTTTGAAATATCAGATCTTTTTTGTTTGGAACATACAATGCTCTGTAAGATCGGCACATTTCCATATGGCATATATGTTGCCATACATATGTAATATAAAACAACCTCCAGATTCACTTTGTTTTGGGGTTGACGCTGAAATCAACATGTAACTGGATACCGGCTACAGGTCATTTTGCTTAATAGGCTCTTACTTCCAGGTAAAACCAACCAAGATCTTATCTTACTCTTCCTTGAGTTTTGCATTTTGTTGGAGTTGTATCCCTATTCCAACCTACAAGTGTGCAAAACCTCTAAATTTCTTGATTTCATTTTATGGAATATGTACCAATATCATAAATAATGCATGTATTAGCTATTCTCTCCTTTCATAGTCACGCCACACAGGCAAGAGCGGAGTGTCTGTGGCTTTAAATATTGTGGGACCTAGCTTTTAAAAAAATTAAGAATAGAGAATTCTGAGGTAACAGTCAGAGGTGAGCCTATAATTCTTCTTTTCACAGATACTGTATTTTAACTTGGAAGATATTTTTCCTCCTTGTCTAGTTCATTATCTCTTAAATTAAACAAAAAGGAAAAACAGGGCTTCTCTAACCAAACCTTTCTCAATGCAATGACTCTTCCATTTTTGATTTTGTCATTTGAACATGTGAGGGTATAGGGGTTTTGTTATTATTTTTGTTGTTGGTCATAGTTCCTTGAAGCCCAGAAGCTCCGTCTTTTCCTTTAATAAAATATGTTATGATGAAAAATACCAATCTCCCTACATAATTTTACAGATCTCAGGTGAAAAAAGCTTGAGACTTAATAAGTTGCACCTGTATTTTCCATCGCCCTTTGAACTTTCAGGTTAATATTTTCACTTTGAAAAGGTTTTTATATTTTTAAGTAGTAACAACATGAATACAGAAAAAGAAACAGAAGTATTTTTCTGCTTCTTTAAGCATTCACCAGGAACAACACTCTTAGCTACTGATTACTTACAAAACCTGCAATAAAAGTCAGGGACTGTAAGCGGGCAAGTGGAATCAAAATAAGTCACCAAAGATAGAACTGTTCCAGACATATGCCTGTAATTGTCTCTCTTGAGAAGAAAATAATTCATTAATTGAGACAGCACTCCTTCTGCTTTAAGGACTACAAAGTCAGTTCATTCTCTGGAAAAGAATTTCTGAAATACTTACACCGTTACTGATTAAATACTCAGGTCAGCTTGAAAAATCTTAGAAATCCAACATAATTTTTAATTACCTTTTAACAGAAAACCCCCAGAAAACAGTAAGCGTTAGATGATCTTTTTAAAATCCTGTGAAAGGATCTTGTACAAAGTGAGAAATATGACCTATCTATATAGGTTTGAGATCTAAAATTCTTGAAGGGTAGCAGCAGACCCTAGTTCATGGCTACACAGGACTACCTATCATGCACGTTGCTGGGTAGAAAACAGAGAAATAGATATATTTAATGATTTTGTATTAGGCTACATACCTGCATTTTTTTATCTTGTTCATTTTCACCTATCATTCCTGTGCCACTAACACTGTCATTTCCATCAATAGACACCTGAAAAATAAAGTTGAAATGCGAAAAACATTCACAGGTTATTTTTTTTAATCTGAAAAAATAGAGGGTTACAGACAGTTCCTGAGGGCTTATTATTTCATAGCTCTCTAGCTCCCCCTTGAAACATGGTTATTCTATAGTACATTAGCTTACATGAAAATCACCACTTGTAGCATCTGCATTATAGAATAGGTACAGTGGGCATCTGAAAGTTGTCTTAAAACAAGGTAGGAAAAACTGCAAGAACCAAGTATGTTAAATTAACAGACTGACAAAAATGTTTAATAAATTTAACAATACTGAGTTCTGACAGGAAAAAAAAAAAGTTTTACGTCTTTTATAATAGGGTATATCTTTCACTCCCTGTTAAGCAGAATTTACTTGTTTTGAACAGCACAACTCCTTTGGAATCAAAATACCTAAGACAATGTGTTACCTCTCAATTCGAAATAATCAAATTACAACAGTTAAGCAAAGACTTGTGTATTGTTCCATAGGTTTATTTTTAAAACCAGTCTACAGGAGGAAAAAGGTATTCCTGCTTTTCAAGGAGCTTATAAAAATATTTGAAAGAGTATTAGACATTAATTTGAAACTTTTATTTAAACAAAAATATAATTGCCTAGTTTAAAAAAAAACATCCAAACCCTCTCACAACATCAACTCAAAGAACAGCACATTATTAGTCACCGTAGGAAAACCTACTTTAAAGTATACTTTACGTTGTTTCCCATTCCTTAATTGCCTCTGAATTGAGCACAGGCATTCACAATACCCGCTGCATCCATTACACTTAAGGCTGAGATTGATGCACCTAAATCTAGTCTAAAGTGATTTTATTCTTCTCTAAAACAGTTTGGCAGGAACCCTACCTCAGCTGGTATGCTTATGCCCTTTCACTAAGGAGGTCGTAGCAGGCTCCTGAGAACGTTAATGGTTGTGTAAAGTATCTTTCTCTAAGCATCAGCTACCAACATCATGCTTGGAGACTGAAGGAGAACTTCTCCCATAATTGGTTTTCAGACTGTACTATCTTTCTAAATTAGATATTTGTGAGCAATATACTTTTGGAAAGCTAAAACAGTGAAGAGGCAAGTGCCCAAGCAGAGACAAGTTTACATTACAGAGAGACTGCAAAGAGAGTCTGCAAGCAGGTAGTTCTCAGGTAGGTTTTTATAAAGGAATCAATAGCCATTTTGGGACCTTCTCCTGCAGAATTTTTGAAGGGAGGGGAGAGAACCTGCACAGAAAGGAGACTTGAATCGCTTCATCCTGAACTTCCTGTTGTTGGTTGAGAAGATAACTGCTGACATGAAATTAAAAGTTCATCAATGCCACTGGAAACAAATGACCCAAACGGAATGTGTGTGCGTGTGTGTGGATATACACAAATCCCAGGAATTGTACTTTTCCAGCAGCTGGGATGTCGCAGGAAAACAGCTTATGGAAGAAAAGTACGTGTTGTAACCTCTTCACAATTCCATTATGTATCTTCTGACTTCATGTTCACTGAGAGCAACAACCTCTTTTTTCTTGGTTGCTTTGGGAGAAAGGAGGCATTGACTTAGCCCAAAATTAAGAGAACTCTATTTAAGCCTTTGCATGTGCTCTGCAAGATGTGGGAAAGTAGTACTGTGTCTAAAGGAGAAACAAGGGACAATGAAAAATGTACGTGTTCCACTACTTCCAGTGAGCTTCTCTGCAGTCTTCCTGGATCTCTTTGTATGAACTCTCTTACAGAGTTTCTGCACTGATCTCGGGCAGCCTACTGATCTTTGCTATTTCTGCCTGTTACATAGATCAGGGAAACAGAGAAGAACCACCATTCTCCAAATCTGCCTTTAAATTTTTCTTCAACCTTTCAAGTTTTGAAGAGAAAACCTTCAAAGTTAACAAAAAGAGCAAGACACCCAATTTTAAACCTCTTTTTGCAGTATGGGGAGAATTCTGGAGGGATTCCAAGGAAGATCTTTGAGTTCCCCCTAAAAGATTCTCTCAGATTCTAAAGAAAGATTTAGTCTGTCTTCAACTAAGAACGCAAGAACACCTATACTGAGTCAAACCAAAGGTCAATCTGGTGCACCATATTGTTTCCAACAGCAGCCAGTAGCAGATGCTAGAGAAGATGAAAGGAACAGGCCAAGCATATAGTGATACATCCCAGAAGTATTCTCCCAACCACCAAGCAATTCGTGGCTTAGGAACTTCCTGAACTAGAAGTCACATGTTGCTATCTAATAGCCCTGGATACACTTTACTTCTGTGAATTTACCTAATTACTCTTTGAATCCAGGGACATACTAGCATCCACAATATCCTACAAGCAGTGCCACGGCTTAACTTTGTGCTCTTTGAAAAAGTATTCTTCCCTTGTTTTTCTTGAACCTGTCACCTGAGTTTCATCTGATGTCTCCCAGTTCTTACAGTGGTAAAGACAACAAGTCGCTATTCTTCTCTGTGCCACTTAAAACTTTATAAAATTCTATCATATGCTTACCTCATGTATTTCATATGTTTGGTCATCACTGTTGCCCCTTCCTGTATCTTTTTCAGTGTTCCTATACCAGCTGCTATGAAAAGTATACATTGCCTCACTATGAAGTGTACACTGACATGAACTAGAATCACAAAACCACATTTCTCCTTTTAAGAGAAAGACATGGTTGTGCCTACTGAGCTATTACTTGCTTTATTCCTACTGACTTTCCCTGTGAGGTTCTAGCAGTACCTTTCACAATAAGGTTCTGAGATGAAAGCTTACAGAAAATAAATAGATTTTTCTCCTAGACATACACAAGTACACCACAGAAAACAAATTCACATTATGGAATTAAAACACACGTGTTGAGATAAATAGGACAAAAATGCAAATTTATTTGCATTTCTTCTGTTTCTTCTTCACCTTCTCAAAACAGAAACTTGCAACAAATTATGATCAATATATCTCCTTGTTAAGAAGGACAAAGTTATGACTGATTTAAACCTAAATTAACTAGTAGCTAGGGAACGTGTAAAAGCTTGTCACCACAGCTCAGCTAACCTTAAATTACCTTTTATTTTATTAAATGTTAAGGCACAGCCAAACACAATACAATCTGACTGGCTCTCTTAGGATGTCCTCAATGGTAACAGACAGAAGCATAATGGAAAGAACAGCGTATGAGCCATTTAATTATCCTACCTGGCCTTCTCCCCAAATTTGACAACTCTCAGTGACCCTAGAGGACAGCTTTTAAAATTTATTCTACTCTTTTTCCAGAGCAATACAAGCACTGATGGTAATCGTCCAGCAACTGGGACACTGCTAAACTATAAAGTCATGGAAGTTGCACCGCTCATTATTATACTTATATCATGCTTTACAGAAGTCCAGTAAAGTGGACAACGTGAATTTTGAGCATCATACTACATTTTATTATTGAAATTATGGATCAAAGAAGTTTTTTTCCAAACTCAGCAACTGTCTAATTGTCTGTTTTACACTTCATAACATGCATTGTCCTTGCCCAGTACACCAGGCCCTACTCTTTCCAATACAAGAAAAAAAACAAACATCCAGCAATAGCACCTGAACAAGAATAATTTAATTTTGTCCTTCTTTCCAAACAGTGTCCTCTCAAGAGGCTCCTTTTCCAGTGCTGTACTTCAGAGAAAATTATTATTTAGTTGTCTGAATCATTTTCCAAATCAGTCTGACTCCACATCATGTCAGTGTTCAATCTTTTGTTCTTTTTATGCAACACTACACACTGGAGCTCCTCGTGAGAGCGAAGCACTATCATGACAGTTTGGTGTTTTCGCTTCTAAGAGTCTGAAGACTCTCTCAATTATCGTTTGAATTCTTAGATCACAACTGGCTTTGCCTGCCCAATATCTTGTGATGCTACATCAAAACATTACAGATGGAGAAAATGTCTTTCCGTATACCTTGGCTGCATATTGCTCCAAAGCACTGATGGTATCTGGGTCAATGGCAGTATCTCCTGTATGAAGACCTGCCACTGTGCCATCAGCTTGAATAGCTAAAATGGTATCTGACTGTGGCATTTGCACGGTGTGGTGAATGTATGCAGTAGTTCCGTCCTCCAGCTGGACTGCTTGTAATGCACTCTGGTCGTAACTGTCTGAGAAATAATATTACAAAGTGTTATGAAAGAAAAGGAATAGCAACATCTACATGTCACACAGGAAACTACTGCTGTTTAGGAAATGTCTCCTCAAGTCATATATACACACAAAATGTATGAGAAATATAACCACTAGTATATGAGAAATATAAACACTTAAAATACTAGTGGTTTTAAACACTTAAACACTAGGAATAGCACTGATTAATTTTTTTTCAAGGTAGCACTTCCCATAGCTTCATTTCTGCACGCTTATAAAAGTTCAAAACCAATTTTATATTGGTCTAGCTTTATTTACAAAGGAAAACAAGAACTCAGATATACTTTCCATTTCATATCCACTCATAATAAAATTAAAATAATGTAACACGTGTAGTGATTACAATACTTCAGATTCAAAAATCTGATCATTTTAAGAATAGAATCAGGCAAATATGCAAAAGAAACACATAAAATACAGGATGACTTTTAAGGAAGAAATTCTTTATTATATTCTTTCCTCTTAGTATTGCTGATTGTAGAATGTAATTCTTGCCACACTAGTTTAAACAGAGTTAAAATATCTACTTGTTCAGTTATTGTAGAGAAGTAGTACTATTTCCAGGACTAGTATAACCACCTTCTGCAGAAATCTAAGTTACCATTTAAAATAAATACATTTGCATTCTTGACTGTCAGCTGTCACATTTTCTGCCCCACTACCTAACTAATCATCAATAGCATGATCTTTAAATTTTAAGTCAATCTCTACATTCTTTAGCTCAAGAGGTATCAATGGATTGATTCTTACCTGCTTTCTCTTCTCATTTTCACATACAATTATTGCTGAAATCAGTATAAGGGCTTACATTCTCTACGATCATGACATATACTTACTTTAAGTGATCCTGGGCTAAAAAAAGTGAAATACCCTGGTTATGATTCTGTTTATAACCGTTACATGAGGCCCAAATAAGGAACTGAACCAGTCTTGTCTCAACAATTTCCAGATGTCACAAAGTAAAAGCAACAAGTAATCTACATTGGGAATCACACTAAATGATGTCATAGTCTAAAAAGAATGCCATACTTTACACTGCTGAAGTTCTGTTGAACTCTAATGTACTAAGTCCCACTTAAAAAAAAAAAAGAAATTACCTTTCGAGGTGTGATGAATAAATGCCGTAGTTCCATCTTCCAGCTGAACTGCTTGTCCATCTTCCAGACGCAAGCTGTCCCCTGTTAGGAAGAAAGAATTATAATGCTTCAATAATAGTTTGAAAAATCTATTAGTTGGAAAGATTAAACACTAAATACCTAGCATTAAAAACTACCTAGGATCTCTTCACGACTGTTTACCATTAAAATAAGAAATCAAGCTATTATAACAACCATTAATTACTTAGTATCAATATTTAACAGTAATACATTATTTTAGAATATATTTCTTGTATTATTACACTTACTGCTTTTAGGCATGGGTACATGTTGAACATAAGCAGCAGAACCATCTTCTAATTGAATCACTTGGCCATCCATTAATTTACCATCTGAAATACACAATTAGAATTCTTAAAAATATTCTGTATGACACATCACAGTTTAAACACACAGCTGATATGTTCTGGATTAAAATTTCACTAAAATATCACAGAGAAATAATGCTTGGTAAAGAGTAATCACAGTATGACTATACAGAAGTTTTAAAATTCTGGGATTAAAAAAATGGAAAAGGCCTGATGTCCTATCCAGTAGGCAAAATGTTGATACGTGGGTTTGAAGCATAAAGATCATCTCACTTTTGACTTATGTTCTGCATTTGATACCTGCATCTTATTAAAAATTTATTTTATTTAAAATGTATTTTATTAAATACTTATTTCATAGTGTTACTGTAATAGCTGTAATTCCCAGCTGGAATTGGAACTTCATAACCATTGTACAGATTTTGCCTGACTTTACAATGCAAAGGGGTTGACAATCCAAAGACAGGGTTAAAAAGGGGAATACAATTTCAACTTCAACCAATCCACTTCTAGTTATTTGCCTACCTTTAGAATTGTGCTGTATGTAAGCAGTGGAGCCATCAGCAAGGGTAACTGCTTGCAGACTTACACCTTCCATGTTTTCTAAGTTGTCACCATCTAGCAAGGAAAAATTCACGTATTCACTATTACCAGCCTCAAAGCCTAAAAATCACAACCACCTCCACAAATTATTACATCCGCTTAAAGCATAATGATTTCAGAAATAATAATAGGAAATAGATCTTACTGGCTTTCTGGGTTTTGAACCTTGAACATACACTGTGGTCATATGTTCAAGATTTTGCTCTGTAAACATGACAGCTAGGATTTTATTTTCCTTAACTAAAAAAGTTACAATGTCACTGAGTAAGTAACTACAAAGCTGAGATTTTAGGAGAAATATTAATTAGATCATGAGTGCGAACAGTGAAGTAACAATATATGTACTTGTATTGATAATCTTGTTTTGTACACTACTACCTGTCATTAATATACACAAATCTGTTTAGAGTAAAACACAGATTTAGGAAAAAGTTTTTTATCACATAAAATCATAACAAAGCTGTCAGAAAACGTCAAATTTAAACAAATCCTAGATCATCAATCTGTTTTAAAACTCAACTTGTTTAATACATACTGAGATATAAACTGAAGTCACAAAGTATAAACCAGTTGAACTATAGTGAGAATAGTCAGATTTTATATTTCCTTTTTGTCACATTTGTACTCCTATTATGTTAATTAAGAGATCATTGCCTTATAAAATTAAATTATTGAACTTAATCAATCTCAGTTAACTAAGAATAATTTGGGTTAGATTTTTCATTTAGAATACACTGAGTTTTAGTTTTATCTGAATTTTAAACAGAAAAGACACAATAATGTAGAGTTATTTTAACCTGAAGGTTCACCTTGCACGGCTACAGCTTCTGTTAGACAAAGAGTCACATGCTGGGCCTCCATTCCTCCTCCAGAAAATTCAGTCATTCCCTGAGAGTCTCGATTTATCTGAGCTAATAACATTGTCTACCTAGAAAGAAAGTATTCACAAAATATAGACAGAAAATTTAAATACAGAACCAGAACTAGTGAAAGACAATCCAAGCTTAATTAGATTTTTATTCAGCTGCTACAACTATTTTATGTTACCTTCCACATAAAGAAGATGCAATGAATGAATGACTGACCTGGAAAATACTTCAGAGGAAAAAAAGGTTATTTGAAATAGGTAAATATTATTACCAAAATTAACTAAGCTATTAAGAACTTCAGCTGGCAGTTACTCAATTGAAGCGCATCAACCACATTTAGATTTCAGTTAAATATGAATTATTCAAAAAATGTATAACAAATAATGGTGGTAATGACGGTATAAGTAATGATATCCTTTTGTCCCCAGAATTAAAATAAAGCTGACAATTCACCCACGGTCACCCATGACAACAGCAAGGCTTTAACTGTAGAAATTAAACATCTCTCCAGTGCCAGTAAGAGGTTTAGAATCTACCACACACTGGGAAATACACACTTCACTAGTGCATCTGACTGAATGATCCAACTATTTCCCTAAACTTTCCAGGAAGGTTTCTATTTACAAAAAATCCCTCCCTGAAAATAATAAAGTATCTCAGGATTAAATGTATTAATAAGACAACAGGATAGTGATTGGTGAATGACAGTCAAAACTCTGCATGTATCTCGTAGAACCAGATATAGCCATCCCTTTGCATACTGATTTTTTACCCAGGCATATTTCAATATGGGAGATTAAGAAGTCTACCAAATCTGAAAGGCTATTGGTAAATTTCAGTATTACTAGATTAAGAAGCTATAAAGGAAATACATAACATTGCATTCTACTAACTCAGATGTTGGCCCTCACCACAGGACAAAAAAAAAACCCAAAAAACCAAAAAACCAAACAAACAAAAAAAAACAAACTGAAAAATAGTCACTGACTTCTGCAAGCCCTTTAGTTAATGTAACGTATACTTAGATGTGGATGAAAGGGGAAAAAAAGAAAAAAAAAATCACATGGAACTGCAACCTAGGCGTTAAAGCAACTTTCCCCCCACCCCAGCCTCTTGATAGTCAAGAGTTTTTTCTTACAATAGGCAGCAACTAGTTAATCTCAGAAAAAGGTTGCAGATAAACAATCAAAGCTTTTAATCTTAGTATGGTTCTCTGACCTGCTGTTTTGTAATTCAAGGCTCAGAAGAATAATCTAGCTTTTTTCATTTACTTATGTTACATTTTTTCTAAATAACTAAACTATTTCTACCTCTACAATCCAGAAATCTGCCCTTGCATGAGCAACTCATCAACGGTCTCAAAGACCACTGAGAAACTTGTGCTTACGTCAAAACTAAAGAATAACAAAAGCAAAATTAGACCATTTAGGTAGTTCAGCATGCCTGCAGTATTTTAAAGGTTTGGTACGCCAATTTAGTAGTTGAAAACTAAATACGAGTAATATTTTCCAAATATATCCCAGTGACTTTGAGCCAGACTCTATTTCCTCAAGAGGCAGGCAGCTACCTAAGTTTCTTAGTCTCAGCAGAGAAAAAGCCAACCTGTACCCAGCTGCTGCAGCTCTGCTGCTTTTACTGTCTGAAGCGCTTTAACCTGAGTGCTGTGCACAGAGCAAATGTGTCACTACAGTCCAAGGCCTGCTAACTTTTAATGTGACGTTATACCAAATGCCCACATTACATCCCGAAATTGGGCCTGGAGTCTAAATCACCTTGGCATGTACGAGAATGTTATGGATAGTTTGCTTAACTGTTAAGAGCCCATCTGTATTTTTTAACAGAGAATTTGAACCTTGAACAACTCTGAGCATCAAAAAGAAGGTAATAGTTAAGATAGGAACCAAAATATAATTCAGAAGAGGCGTGAGAGATTTTTTAACATCCAAGGGAAGATGGGAAATTCTTGTTCCCAGCATCTTTTTCAAGAAAAGAAGCTCTCCTCGAAAATGAGGTCTCTAAAAGAGATGTAATACAACAGAAAAAGAGACAGTGCAGAGAAACCATCCAGACTAAATCGCGTTTATACTAGATGTTTCTGAAGAAAATGAAATAGCTGAGTTCTTGTTGGATACTGTAATCTAAGAGACAAGGAATTGTATGAGGACATAAGAGATCCTGAGTTCAACTCCCTCCTCTGCCATCTCCAAGTTAGTGCCTTCGTACTAGCAACATCTTTCCCTATTACTCGTTTATCCCTCCTACCTCAAAATAGGGACAAAACCCTTGCTTAGAAAGCACTTTGCTCGTAAACCAAAAATAGGACAGCATGCTGTAGCTATGGGATCAGCTTAAACAATCACTTAAGTGGCCCTACCCTCAGTGTTTATGTACTGTGCAACAAATAAGATCAGAAAACTGATGCAGTCAAAAAAATAAACTAGCACCAACAAGAAAGTTTTATTCCAAACCAGTTTGCCACGACTGCTTCTCTGGAGGTACTGCCAGCTTGTACCAAGTTAAATTAAGTAATTGTGGTATGAGATGCTAGTGGTGCACACAGGTTGTCTGTCTTAACTGCTAACAGTTTTAAACTGCTAACAGTTTAAAATCTGCGTTGTCAGTATTTTCCATTCATTCAATTTTCAGGACACCTCATGGAAGTACACTGCAAAGCAGCTACACCATTTTACACATTGGAGAAGAAAGGCTGCACAACCACCAGCTTTGACTAGAACTATATTCTGAAACAATTCTAGCACATCTTGAAGGCCTTTAAGCTTGGGTCTACTTTAGAATATTCCCTCTCTTAGACAAAGTATGTTTGAAGAAGCCCCCAGCGTATTTAATATTCTATCTGACTTTAAAATAGAATAATGCCCTTCCTCCAGAGCTTATGCCTCTTCTCTCAACTTTGCGGAAGTAGAGAGGCAGCTAGTCAACGCAGACAACTGCGAAGTCCTGAAAGAGTCAGAGCAGGACCAATTGCTTAAAGGGTCAATGGCTGTTCTGGAAGAAAAATAAATCTAATACAAGCTAAATTCAAGAGCCACAGGAGCAAAAGTATTTGTTTAAATTATTTTACAGTGTTTGTTACTCTAGTGTGGCTGATTAATAGTTATCACATACTGAAAAAAAACAGTGAACTGCTGCACACAGCAGAACAACATTCACTACCTTCCTCTATTCCAGATGATGTAGATGATCATGGGCTTTAATTTAACACAGACTGTGTTGCTTTCTTCTCCCAGTTCTGAATCCTTTAAAATTATTCCTTCCAATATATCCTCTTCCCAATCCTCTGTCCTTCCACTAGCTTCTTATCCCCAGTTCCATCCCTTCTCCTTGAAGTACCAGCTTTGTTCTTCAACCAGTCCTATCATGGTACCAAATTTCCAGCATGTCCCTCTTCCAAAGTATAATCACATCCTTCTTGTCAAAATAATCTAAAATACTCCCATGTCCACACCAAGTCATTCTGCAACTAGTCCCCAAGTCTTTCTCTTACTGCTGGTCTGGTCTACATGTCTGTCACACCATTGTCTATCACCTTCCTGCCTCTGTCTCAAGACGATTCATGTTCAGACCCATCTTAGAAGCACATCCCATGCAATGGGGGTTGTAGCACTGGGACCCTCACAAACAACAAAACCACAGGTTTCACACAATCTTTGGTGATGCAGCAGTTTTACTCCGTTACTCTGCTATGCAGGGAGGACTACCCTCAGCCAAAAGTGGATATGTTTTTCACTTTCAGCCACTCTTTTTCCTCCCCAGTAGAGAAGACAGGCTAACCAGACAGCGCTACAAGCTCTGAGGAAGAGGATGGGGAAAGAACTAAAGATGATTTAAAACGTTGGCCTGTTGTGAAGAAATGGGTCAGGCTATCAAAGAGATATTGCTGCCACAGTGTTACTTCGCCCCCATCCTGATAACAGTGGTCAAATACAGGAACAGATTGCCAAGAAGGGTTATGGACTCTCCATCCTTGTAGGCATCCAAGACTCAACTTGCCACAGCCCTGGGGAACCTGGTCTAATCAGACCTGCCTTGATCATGGCTGTACTAAATAAGCTCTGAAGGTCCCTTCCAACTTAAACTGTTCTATGATATCTAATAATTTTGATATTGCATACATTTAAAACAGTATCACCATGCTGTTGGTACATCATCCATCCTGCAAATCTAGTCTCCTACCACATTTTTATTCATTTGCCTTGTTTTTTTGAAGCCAGTCTGTTTTCACCAAACTCAAGTCTCTTCCCTTACCTCAGTTTTAGTCACTCTCTTCCGCCCCCTTTTCTGCTAACTGGCTTATGTGCTGCTTTCTCCTCAGCTTCCAGATTTGTCTTCATCCTTCTTCCAATTCAAATCTCACCAGCTTCTTTTCCTAATCCACCTAATTGCTTTGATTTCTGCACATTTGCATCACTAAGCTTTTTCTTTAAACCTCCTGTCTGCCAGGAATTTTGTCAGCAAGAACCTGGGAGAGAAAGATTTCCTTTACCCACTTCAAATATTGCACGTCCTTAGTTAAAAAGCAGCTGAAAACATACATTTTTAGGAAAATACACGAACTCTGGGGTGGGGGCTGCATGGCTGCTCAACAAGATTGATGCACATATATATTCTGCTTAATCTCAAGAGCTGTCCTACTGAAAAGACACCAAGTACAGGCTGAGTCATGAGGTACTCACTGAAGTGAAAACTTGAGACTTGACTTTGTGAACTCTTGCAAATCTTCACAACTCATACGCAAGTTGCAATTTTCAAAGGCATGTTAACGGTGATATTTGGGAAGACTTTCACAAGGACAGTAATGCATATGGCATTCCTGAAATGATTAGTCACTGAAATACTCTGATGGTATTCATGCAGAGAAAATCTTACCATTCTTTAAGGTGGTTAAAATACTTCCCACAAAAAAAAAAAAAATCAGCCTCAGACAGAAAATTATTAGACTGAACTGAAAACATTGTCTGATAGAAGGAAGCAACAGCCAGTCATAAGAAGTGATGCTAAAGCAAGTCTTACACTGTTAGTTACAAAGCAAAAGCACCGAGTTAGTCATGCACGTTGCTGACTTTATTATGCTTTTTGACAAAAGCTGCACCAGCAATGTAAACCTCCAGTATAATGTTGATAGATAAAATATGGCATCCAGCAGGGTACATAGGTGCCAGGTTTTTATTAAAAAAAAAAACCCACCCCCAAATTCTCTTAACAGAAAAACTGTGAACTCAAATACGCTTTAAATTCTCAACACTCAGAAACCAGAGGGATGGGGGGGGGGATTAGTTAAAAAGAAAGGGTTTTTCATGGAGAGCACCTCCTATATTTTTTCCTCTGCTAACAGAGTTTGGGTGTTGTCACTTGTTTTGGAGAAAAGATGCAATATTAAAAGAGAAGTTCTTACGCAAACTCAATCTAGCAACCGGAAACAGGAGTCTCCACTGAAAACTGGGAATTGAACAAGAAACAGCAGGTAGGATTTAGGCAGCTGAAAAGAAAAGCAAGAGCTGGTAAAGGGCACACTGCCATGGAGCAGAAAGTGGGTTTGGGGCACTTGGGAGCCGTGGCAGCTGAGAGGACAGCACAAGGAGACCCCATGTAGTAGAGAATGTGGCAAATAACGGCTGGAAAATAGCAGGAATTTGCCATTTAAAGAATTACTACACCACTGTATGGCTGGACAAAGGAAAAAACCTGCAGTGACATTAACAGAAACTCCTTAGAGAAAGCAAAGATGATGCTTAGAGGATGATTAACAGGAAATGGAATAAAGTTTGTAATAGCAGTCATGGAAGAAAACTTAGGGTTATAAAATGCAATCTAGAATGTTCAGGAAGACAGACAGACAGGAAAAAACCTACTCCAGACATTCAGCAACCTTATGATCGTTCATCCTCCTTGCGCAGACAGCACTGAGAAGTTTGAAATAATATCCATTTATTTCATTTGAAAATAAACATCACTTATTTTTAATACACTTCTAAATAACATACAAAACCGTTGTAACTTTATAAAACTTACAAAAGTAACACTAGTCTGTTTAACAAATATTTGTGAAAAATAAAACTAGTACCTACAATTAACATTCTGGTTAAATACACTTCATCTGATAATTAATATGCATCACAGCCTTCTAGGTCTCAGTACAAAAAATGACTGACATAGACTGAAAAACTGACTAGTCCAGACAGAGGTTTTTTAGAAGACCCAAGTGTATAGCTTACTAATTACATGAAGTCATTTGACAGCTGTGAGCTCAGAAATAAAAACATAGCTGAACTAAGGCTCTCTTACAATCTTCTGTTACCATGTGTACCTGTATGATAATCTTTTCCAGTATGACACCAGAAACCTGTAGTAGGGTCAGAAATGAAATCTAGATCCTGTGGATGCTTTGATCAAATGCTTCAATAGATGAGACATGGATTTCCTTCTTCATCAACAGCCCTTACCTTTTCCAGTATTTTACCATTGCACTGAAACGTTGATTTCATGCTATCATCGGTCAGACTGACTTTTAGTGAATAAACATGACAAACTACCTAATGTTAGGCACTTCTAAATTTCTATGTGCTTTCTCCTGTAATCTTAATTTGCCTTTTTTTTTTTTTTTTCCAGGCTCTGGTAAGGGCAAGCAGAACATAATTAAACAGCAATTTCCACCCCATTAATCATCCACTGTATAAAATGGAAACAAGGATGAAATAGAGAACAAAAACCTCTACTAAAGAATCTGGTAACAATAGTTGGATTCAGATAGAAGAGTAAGATGCAATTTAATAGCAAATTACACAATTATTTTCTAGATAGCAAAGAAGTGTTGCAAATTATGAACCATGGGCTCTAACCCTGGCCCTGGAGAAGAACCTAATCGAGCCTGACAGCACTGCCAACTGCATAAGCATGATGTATACACTGAGTGGCAGCACAGCTAACTCGTAGAGACTCATGTTGCCCAAAGCAGAGGTTTGCAGTCAAACTCAAGGCTCCTTTTTATTCTTTTTGCAGTATTTCAACCTTTCTGTCCCACCAGAGATATATCCTGATTATAATGCAGTTCAAGACTAATTCACTGCCACATGCTTCGATATCTCTTCAGAAACAATATATAAATGCAAGACTAAATTTATCACTGCCATAACCAAGCACAACTTGTATTGTCAGAGATGAATGCTCGCATTTTATAAAAATTGGATTAACCACCACAAATAAAGAATGTTTACAAATCCTTATTCTAACTAATATTACGAGATTATGCATATGTGTGTAATTTCACACTGTGAAAGTGCTGAGGATGGTATGATTTTCAAATTTTCACTTAAAAAAAACGCAGGGAGATGAGAAAGTGCTGACAGAAAGCTAAACTCAAGTTGCAGCTCTGGGACAAGCACCTCACCAGCAAATGCCTTGGGCAGCACTACTACAACAGCACTGCTTCCAAGTAGCTACCCCAATGACCAGCACGGCTTCCTAAACCAGAGATTTGAAACAGATTTGGGAGTTTTCCAGGAGATTCGATTCCAAAGATCCTGCACGAAAGGTAACAAGGAATTGAGATTCATACAGCGCTCTTTGCAGAGGTACAGAGACTGGAATTCTAAAAGCTTGATTAAAGTACAAAAAAGTATGCTAATGCACCTGGTCAATGATTAATGCACTAATGAGACAGTTGTTCTTAGTACACTGCTGTCTAGATTTAGCATGAGAAAGGGCCATATAATCTGTACCGAAACATCAAATTCAAATATGACTGAAAACACCTATGCATCATTGGGAATACTTGTGAGTGTGCATGGAATGGCTTGCAGACATACTGCGACAGGAACTATGTAAACTCACCTACCAAAACAAGCTAGCAAGTTCCTCTGAACACAGATGGTCTTCCTTGCTCAAAGTTACAACACATTCCTTCTTTCCTGACTAACCTTGTATTATCAATGCTCACGCATACCTTACTTTCTAAAAAACCCACCCCATTTCTCTATTACAGACTGATTGGTAATAAATTATTTTTAACAGTCAAAAAAAGTAAGAATAAATAATAATAATAATAATGTGCATGCTCAGCAACTGTATGCTGGGCCTGAGATGAGAAAAAAGCTGAACATATAGTAGGTTGTCCAATTTTCTGTTTTATACTGGGAAAACTTAGAACATGATTAACAAAGCTGAAAAAAAAAAAAACCCAAACCTTTAAATAATTTTTCAGCATGCATGTTAGTGAGATAAAGCACTAGATTTAATTCCAAGCAGATTTCCCCCCCTGGAAGTCACAAAGTGAGAAACAGACTTAAAGCACTTAACCCATGAACCTATGTGTTTTTAAAAAAACTACTGGGGTTTGGGGGTTGGTTTTTTACCATCAAGTATATACAAAATACTAGCTATATAAAGAAGGCATCCAGATGATGCATGTCAGAATTGTATTCAAATTACTCCTAGAAATGAGTAGTAATGCCTATGTGCAGTTAAAAAAAAAAAAAACAACAAAAAAACAGTTAACTTCTGAAGCACTTCAGGAAGCTACTTAATCCTTAAATCATAAAGCCTCCGTTTATATCAGCGAGTGTTTTAAACAAAACAAGGAACATTTGGTAAATGGGTGAATACTTAAGGGCTAAAAATCTGAAAGAAAAGAGAGACCAACTGTTTCTATCAATGCTTTACTTTTGTGTCAAACAGACTTCTGTCTTAATTGTCCAGAAATCACAAGAGTGTCTAATTCACATCACCAAAACAGTTAATCATGACTGTGCCCCTTCAAATCCTGCAAATCCACTAAGACTGCCAACAAAATAGGGAATTTTGAGTGGGTTGTTTGTGTGGTTATGAGTTAATTAGTAATCTGATAAGTACATTTCAGATGTATCAGTATTAGCTATAAGAGTTACCAGCAGTGTTTTAGTCTATGCTTTTATTTCAGGAACTAAACGAACAGCCTACTGAATTGCCAACCTTTACCCAGAATTAGGGGAAAAAAAAAAAGTTACAAATGTAAATTGAAAAACAGTACATCTGAGTATATTCTAAGAAACTCTGTGTAATACCATATTAGCTGAGTATGACTAAGATATGGGCAACACCAACTACCTTGCAAATACAGACCCATCTTCCAATTCCAGAGAAGTCTGTTATCAGAAATGAAGTTGAAGAGCATTCAGCAGATAACACAATTTTCCCCTTAAGAAATGCACAGAGGAAAACACTGAACATACAATAACATACAGACTGAGGGAAGTACTAAGTAGTTGTAAGTGTAACTTTGATGTCAACTTGGAATATTGCAGAACTTGCTGGAACTGTAATTTCCCTTCAAAACTGAGAACGTCATTTAACAAGTGTTACCTCGTTGGAGCAAAATACAATCCCACTATACTATTAAAAAAACAGTGTAACTCAGAAGATTTTAGCAGACAAAGTCACTGGAAGCATTCACTAATTTAGTCTGATTCCGTTTTTGAGTGAGTGATCAACAACTCCTGGTGCACAGCACAGAGTGAGAGGACCAAAACCATAGTCTCTTAAATAAACCCAACTAAGAGCAGATCAAGTTACAGACTTACGGTACAAGCAGAACTCCATAATCGCCATTGTGCCATGATGGTCAATAAGGCTTCCTTCCCCTCCCCCCCCCAAAACGTGGTGTCCATGGACAGGCACCTCCCTCAGATTCCTCACCCCATCCTCAGAACAATACCTATGCACACCTCTGTTTACAGGAACTTGTATTTCAGAGCTGTATTCTCAGATTCCAGAAAATGATCAGTCTGTTAGGATCACAATCCTTCTTAAGGATCCATAAGCTAAGCAGAAACTTTCCTTCAATCTCTGGGGATCTTTTGTGGCACAAGGCACAGGAACAGGCTACCCAATTCATGCCCTCTTTACCAGGTGCACCAATTTCCTTGCAGTGCAGAAGACATGAAAAAACAAACTGCCCACCTATTAACGCACAAAGGGCAGAAGGCATGCTGTTGAGCTGCAGCAATGTGCAGGAGATCTGACAATATGGGAAAAAAGCCAGTGGCAAGGAAAGGCAAACAAAGGTTGGCCTGGGATGCTATGGTATGTACACACACATGTCAGAGGCAGCAGGAGTTACAAAAGATGGCGTGGGAAGGATCAAAGATGAGAGTCCAAGTGAAAACGCAGACAGGAAAAGAGCAACGAAGGAATTAAGACAAGTTAGATGGTCCTCATGGTCCTCGTGAGTATTTGCATTCTGCCTATTACAATGCTGGAAACTGGAAAAATTGCCCTGATTATCAGGAATGTGCTGTTCGCTTTGTGTGTGGAAACTCATCCAAATTCAGCCAAGCCCCATGCTTTAGAAAACAAATAGTTTCACATGTGCCAACTAAAGACTCCTTAGAATTTAATAAGTGTTTCTCAAAGACTCCACCTATGCTGAGCATGTTTTAACCCAAAACTCTTAAGGCCAAGGCTTACGTGCAAGGAAAGATGAAGCCCAGTTACACTGTAAGAGAAGCAACCCAGTTCAAAACAGTCGTCTTTTTAGCTTTATTTTAAAACAAAACCCATACATGTCATCAAGGCCAATCTATAATTCTGCAAGAATACACACACAGGCACACGGTGTTTTAAGGAAGGCCCAGAAGAGATGCCCAGGGAGAGACCATTACCACCACCGAACTTACGCTGCGGAACCCTCAGCCTAACTCCTCCGCACACCCAGCGGGCGAGCAGGCAGCCGGCAGGCAGCCCGGGCACAGCAGCAGCAGCAGCAGCCGCCTGCTGCTCACACCCTGTCCACCGCTCAAACTCCTGCCAGTTCCCTTCTCCCGGGTAGCACAGGCCAGCAGAACACAGGCCAGCAGCAGTCTGCTGAGCTGAAGATATTCTAGATACAAAAACAAATTTACAGCCTAATTTCGGCACCCTTTACTAGGGAATATTAATCAATTTATTACCACTGCACCTGTCTCCTCTGAGAAGAGGGACTGCCAGCTCATGACAGAAGTATTTTTACATTTAATCATCAAATGGTACACGGGCATGAAGACAGAGTGAAGCCTGAATGACTTTCTAGCTAAAGAAACTTTTACACTTGCTTAAGCATTTTCTTTATTTAAGCCTTTAATATAAGGCAAAATACCTCTTCCTCACATAGGATACTAGAAATTAAACATTTCATTACAATAATGAGAACAGTTTATGTAAATTATGCAATGAATTTGAAATACATTTCTCAGAACTGTTTTAAAATGTTTATTTTTACATCTCATTTAAGCTGCAATCTGTTACCTAAACAATCACATATTATTTGACTATGTATTGCTGAGTTTCATTTTCTGCAGCGTTTCAGATGAATAGCTTCTGGCATATATACAGCTTGAAAGCTCAGGACTTTAATGCACAAAATACAAAGAAACAAGCCATGAAAACATGGTTATGTTGTACTCTGCCATTCTAAAGCCATATGGCAAATACACTTATACAAAATATACTATGCACATAGTACGTCTCTTTAAAAGCTACTAGTTAAGGACAAACGAATTTGATTTTTTTCAGGTATGATCACCTTGAAACTACAACAGAAATATCTGGTATACAGTCCACTAAGGCATAACAGATTTACAACACCTGAAGCAGAATCTTCAGAAAACCATATGACAAGAGAAAATGTTTTCTTTGAAAGACTTTAAGGTTGAATTCTCTGCACCACTGGAAGTGGGAATAACATTCCTTAAAAGTACTGGTATCATTCTGTGTATAATGTCAAATGTAATCCTTTGGTAGCTCAGAACAAACCCTTAAGAGATTTTATACATAACTGGAGTTGCTCAACCATAGGCTTGTTTTAACAGAAAATTTAACTTGCATGAAAGTCACTTCATTGTTTCTTGACGAACGAGCACTGCAAATAAGACCTTATCAGAAAATAAAAATATAAACAACTTTGCATTATTACAGTTAATTTTTCTAGAGAAGTAGTTTCCCGTTATCCTGTTCTACTAGAAGTTCTAGACAAGAAAAGCTGAAGGAAACGACAAGAGAGAGGGGGCTGTAAAACGCTTAAAATGATTTTTGCATGGTATTTCGGCGAGTTGAAAGAAATGAACTAAAATAGGTGATTTCACAAGCTCCGTGCAAGGACCTTCTCCTGCGTCAGCACGGCAACAGCCCAGCCGCCCTCATGGCACCACAGCACAGCAACGTTAAAAATAAGCAACTTGGTGCAAAAATAGAGGATTATTATTCCTTCCCAAGCACGCGTGTTATCAAGCCGCACATTAGGCCGAGAGCTCTGAAGGCAACTGTTTTAATCCCGCTTTGCAAGTTTGCCCTCCTTAAACACAGCAACACGTTAAAAAAAAAAGGGGGGAAAAATAAAGGAAACGTAAAAATAAACTAAACCCCATATTTATGCCCGGCGAGCGCCAGCAGCGAGCGCCGGCCGCCCCGGAGCGCGGACC
>VZSZ01004085.1:63788-107012 GCA_013398815.1 Ibidorhyncha struthersii
TGCAACCCGCCTGCAGGCTCCGTCCCCGCCGATGCGGCCCACACGCGGCCTGCTGGGCCCGGGGCGCCGCCGTCCCCGCGGAGGCGGGCGGGCCGGCCGGCGGTGCGCGGGGCTGTGTCCCTTGGGGGTGCGGGAGCCGGAGGGAGGGGGAGGCCGCTGGAAGGGTGCCGGGGCGCGGTGCCCTTGCGGAGAGGCTGATCGGGGCAGCGGGCGCCCTGCCCTGCTCTTCTGCAACCTCCAGGCGCGTTATCTTCTGCTGCCATTTCAGCCGAGCTCTTGTGGATAAAGGAGTCTGTTCTTAAAGCTGTGCTTGAGAACATTTTATGCTTTCGTGATTTTCAGGTATGGAAACGTGTAATAGTGCAAGAGTAGCTCCACAGGCAATTAAAATGTATTACACTTATTTCAGTACGTGATTTTTCAAGAAAACCCAACTGTGCAACTAACGTGAGCTATCACCATTGACAGAACAATACGCCCAGCGCTGTAGGGCTTAATTTGACCTTTCTGGAACATTGACAGATATAAAAGCATTTTAAGATTTTTTGCCTGAAACTCCAGAATAATAATTCTAAATTCCTGCAGTCATGCAAACAGCAAAAAATAGCTTATTCTCAAAGAGCCCTGATGCAGAGCAATTTTCCTTTCTTAGTTTCAAGTTTTCCTTCCTGTTTCTTAATCGGAAACTCTCACCCAAGATACAAATTCCAGCCATCGGTTTTAATTCGAGGTATAGTAACAGTGATATACCCAAGATGTAGTAACTCTTTTGTCTTAACAGATTGTTAACATCTGTCAAGTGCTACACCGTGGTATTTTACATTCTGAAGTGCTTTCTGTTTCTAGCATTAACATCTGAGAATGTCTGGTTATAAAAGGCAGAAATATGCAAACCAGTGACATACCATTTAAGTTATAGAAGCTATGTATTGATTGCAAAGTAACTGACAATGAGTGCCACACCACCAATGGAGCTTTTCCACATCTCTGGTTCTGAGTATGTGGAAGGTCCCACAGAGGATGGGGAAGAGAAAAACCCAGCTCATGGAACTCAACTCGCTTTTACAGTCCATAACAGTATAATATAGAGCGCCTTAGACTTTCCAAACTTCTCAAATTTTGATAAACTTTTTTTTTTTTACTGCTGCATTCGGGTTAAAACTTGAGTAGTGGATTGAGCAGAAATGCAAAACTGTAGCGTTCTTCCCAATTACATTTTTAAAATAAACCAGATGCCCACTTCTGCATAGATTTTCAGAAGCCGTGTTCATCCGCTGCTGAACACATACCAAAGATAAACAATTAGTAGTCCAAGTCATGGAGGATTGGTAAAGCCTTAGCAACATAAAAAGTTTGTACTATCATTACCCAAACTTGGCCATGTCTGTTAAATCTAAACGCATGGCTACCTAACGCTGTGTCTACCACTAATACTGATGTTGCAACATCCCCCTGAGTGCCTGTGGCACCCACTGAGGAGCCATCCCCTTGGCTGCATGGCTTGGAGCCATCAGTGTCAGTCCTGTTGCTGAAACTCCAGAGAAGGATGCAGGCCTGTATCTTGGTGTTGAACACAGAGAGCATCACCAGGTGTATGACTCCCTACAGCATGAACTGCTTAAGTGCAAAGCACTTACAGTTCCTGAGCAGCAGCAGCATCAAGGGAGTTACAGGGGGACAAATTCAGGCCCAGGAAATGAAAATGGTTAGCAAGGGAAAGTACATATGAGGAAGGACTGAAAGGGAACTTGACAGAAATGTACAAAGATAAAACGTGCCGAGCAGCTTTGTGATGTTTCTACTGTTACTTTGAGAACTGATAGTATAAAAGGAGGAAATTTCCTTTAGGAAAAAAAAAGAATCTAACAACCCATAAAACTTACCAGGTATGGATTACTAGGCACAGTTAAAACCATCTGCATGTTTATTGTCAGGTATTCTATAACTAATCCACTCCAGACTTCTTGAATCTTGCAGTAGTAACTCTAGGCTACAAAAAATTTGAACAGACCTTTGCTGTACTATGCTGACAGCTCCTTTAAGATAATGACTTAGGAAGAAAGGGTATTAAATTTACCCAATATGTCAACATTTTAATAAATAGTGTATGACACAAGCCTTTTATATTTAACACAGTTAAGAAAAAACTGTGTTGTGCTTAATATTTGCTTGAATAAATATTTTAGAGAGGAAAATACGAAGCTTAGAGCTATGCAACTAGAACAGGACTCCAAAATACTGCAAGAATACAGCTACATTCAAAACACCACACTGAAATAAGTGAAGATAAGGGTTTGCTTTAGATGTTTATTAATCCAAGGAGATCTTCCATAATAGAAAAAACAGAGGCTTTAAATTTCCCAGCTCTTCCTTTAGAGTTGCATTATCCTTGAAAATGGAATGGATAAGTGCAAGTTCTAGAAGGAAGATTAATTTTAATTTTGACATAAGTGTATCACTGAAATTGATATATTGCATCACAAAATGCACTATCACCACCAACAACAATGCAAAATTGTTTTGCAATTTATATAAATACATTTCTTGGAGCAAAGGAAAGCAAAGTTCTAGATCCATTCTTAAAAAAGATGCTCCTTGCTAACCAGCCTAGCGACACATAAAAGCACCCTTGAAGTAGGACTGTATTCCTCACACCAAGATAAAATTCTTCCCTTGACTCGTGACTTGAAAAATAGAAACTGTTCCAGAAATGACAATGGCACTAAATTGGTGATCTTCCCCTCATTTTTTCATCTGCTTTGTATCTAGAGCCTTCTCGCTGCTGCTCTGTTGTATCTTCTGCTACGAGGCAAAAGTGTCTCTCTCATCTGTCCTAAAATGTTCTCTTACATTTTTTGGGATGCATAACAAGATAAGCAGATACCCAACAAGCAGATGTTCAGAAATGATTTATGTCAAACTGGGCGTTTTTTAAAAGTCAAGGAATGCACAGGAAAAGGCATGCTGTAATTATGTCTGTCACCTTCTTCTACAAAAATAAAACCTTGACTTGGGATTATCTTGAGGCCGGAGTACACCTGTACGTGCTCACGAGTTACACATTTACAAAAAAACAGTTCTGCTACATGTACTTGGCCAGTCAGCTAAAAATTCTAAAGTTCTGCCGTGGTTCTCATACCACTGCTATAATGGATACTCTGATTCAAGGCTTAATCTTTTAGGCTTTTTCACATCAGGTGCAATATCCGTCCTTTTAAGTCCACACTTTGCTTTTAAAGTCATCCCTTTGGTATTCGGCTAGGGCAACATGGCATTATAGTCCTGGCTCAGTCTCTCACATTAGCACTCTCTATTTGCCGAAGAAGAAAGGCAGACCAGAGAGCAGTGACTGGAAAAACCCATTATACCTGCCCAGAGAAGCACTAGCGGTTGTGCAACAAATGGAAGGCAGAGCATGGCGCTGGTCAGCTTGTCAAGGAAACCCCAAACCACAAATTCCTGCTACTCTGCTGATGCAAAAAACCACACCACACAAACCAATTTTCTGAAGACTGCATTTTGAGTATCATAATATATATATGTGCATTTCATTTTTACAGATATAAACTCAGTTTATTTTTAACCTGTATTTAAATTTTGGAGGCTTACATTAAATTAAGGTAGCTTGTTTAATATCCATTGTAACAGCAGGTGACATTTTTATATAAAAACAGCCAAAAGAAAAAAAAAACCCAAACATTTGATTTAAAAGACCTGACACCAATGATCTCAAGGCAAGATCAAAAACCTATGGATTTTTGCTTTTAGAAAATAAAAAGGTGGCGTTTAAGCCATCCCATTCACAGCATCTCCCTGCTGGCTTCTTCATACAGTGGTTTTGATAGTGGTCCCAGAGGGAACTGTATTTTGCCTCTCTAGCTAAAATACTAGTTACTATAGCAACTTCGAAGGAAGAAAATTGTGGCTTCAAAAATGAAAGATTGGCAAAACTTCAAATACACTGTCTGGATCAGGCAGACAACAGCATGCACTAATGCTGGGAGTGCAAAAAGAGGGGGAATGAAATGCAAGAGTAGTACACCTGCACTACCCTATACTGGAAAAAGAATATTTTGCAAGATTAGGGGAAACATTGCATTCATAGGTCATAGCCCAGATTAACCAAATTAAATTGTGTTTTTAATAGATTGCATATATAGAGGTTTCATCCACACACTTCAAATCAACTTTTAAGCAGAACTTCACATTTACCTGCTTTAGCGAAGGTAACTTTTTCCTCAGTGCTTACAGTACACATTTGTATCCAAATTTCACCTTGTACAGTGAGATCTTTAAGAAAAACAAAGGAGACGGAGGGTGTTGCTATTTTTTTTTTTTTAGCAGCAATGAAGTATCACTAACCCCTTTTTACATAACCGAATTCAAGTCACAACCAGAGGTGACTGCACCACGAAGTCACCAGGTACAAAACTGCTAGTTCATTTTAAATTAATAACTTGAAATTATTTTCCCCAATACATCCCTTATTTTTTATTTTAATTTTTTTATAAACAGCAAACATTTTGCTATTTTTGTACATAGGCTAGCAGGCTTGTTTCAATATGAAAGTGCTAACTCATTTACAGATTTATCAGTTATGTAGTGCTACATTAAGTGTCCAATATTCTACATATGAACAATCTTGATAAATGGAAATGATGAAGATTAAGTAAGGCTATCTGATTACCTTATCTTATTTACATTAAAAGAAGAGACACCCAATAGGAAGGGAGAAAAGGGAAATAAATTGGGCAAATACTCATACCGCCACAGGTGTAAAAATTAAGTCTGCCTTCTAGCTTGTACTGTAAATGAGACATTTTGAGTAGTCCTGCAGCCCGTGCTTATTTTTTTCCTCAGAAAAAGAAAAGCTGCCTTCATGACATCCCCTCTTGATTTCCGATTTCCAAAGTGTGTCATTTGAAGCTTTTAATTCAGATTCTTCCTATCTTCCAAAAAATATCTGGTTTGCTTTTCAGTATTACGTTGCATGATCAGGTCCCACTTCTGGGGCTTTTGTCCAATCTATTTATCAATTAGTTTAGAGTGAGTTGTAGATAACATGAACCAGTTCTGGAACCACTATTGGGAGGAACACAAGCTCTTCACTACAATCACACAGTAGCAGGAAAAGTGATAATTCAATTCATTCCTGGCGCAGGGCCTCCAAAATTAAATGAAGTTGGCACAACTGGAGCATTGAATTTGTATCCTCCATGCTTTTCAATCATTTTGGATTCTAAAATAAGAACAACAAAAAAAAAAAAAAAAAAAAAAAAACAGAAGGAAGATATTTTAGCATGTGTGTAGGGGAAAGACAGGTTAAGCTTTTGTGACTGACCATTTTGAATCTCTCAGAGATACAGGTTTAACCTGGGGTTACCCAAGAAAGTAATCAGCACCCACAAAGTGGAAATGTGCCAAGCCCCAAAGAACAGATGGACTGATTATTGTATTAGTTTCTCAATATTGTTATAGCTATGCTTAAATGAATGTATATTTTTAAAAGTCCAGACTTTAGCTTTTAGATACAAGTATGTAATTTTCACATTTCAGAAACAGGACCTGAATGAACGCTGGACTTCTGAACTTGCTAACAGGCACCCAGTTCTTTCTGATCAACATTAATAGACTTTTCAGTCAAATCAATAACAGAGCACATGTACAAGAAAGCATTGCACAGGTATTAGCTACATTTTCAGTGTTCATATCTCAATTCAACAATACAAGCACAAATAGCCACTGAAGCACCAGAAACAGACTTTTTAATACACATTTCCCTCCAAATACCCAAGCAGATAATTTGGGTTTAGGTTACTAGACCATATAACATAATTCTTAGAGAAAACTACCCAGTTTATCACTTTTCATTTTCAACCAAACCTTAAGATCCCGAGGCATCTGAGGTCCGCATGTCCATCACTGTAACTAACAGTGATAGTTAAGCTGTCTGGCTTTAATAGCTGCATATTCCGTCCTTTGAAGATTACTACAAGACTGGGTTTTACAAGTTCTAACACATGCACAACTGAAAATTAGGTTGGTAGAGAGCAGATAGAAATGTGCATTTCTACAGAAATGTGTATTTCTATCTACCTTCACTACAATCTAGATAATGCAGAAGATCTAGGTTATTCCCAGCTCAAGATAACACTTATGAATGTCTTATTTCCAGTCCAAGAGCTTTCTCCTACCTTAATAGTTGCAATATCTCTCTTTCTGGGAATACCAGACAGCTCGTGTTATCTAGAGGATCTGCATTTTGTCTCTGTTTCTTTGGAAACAGGTCAGAAAAATGTTGCCGTGGCTGATGAAGGACGGCAGAGGGAACGTGACCTGGGGAGCATCGCTTTGTTCCCTCCAGGCTCCATAGTGCACAGAAGACAAATTTCTTAGTTTATGGAAATTCTGCTTAGCTACATTAATGAGACAAATATATTCCAAATCCTTCTAACAGGATATCCCCATGTGTGGTAAGTAGCCTAAATGGAGTGTCAGTATGCTCTGATAGTATGCAAGAATTTCCTGTAAGGATCTAGTTGCTTCAGTAAAACTTCACAACCTGAACCTAACTTGCTCTATGAATAAGCAACTGAAAAAAAAAAAACCACCAAAAAAAACCCAGAAAACTTCAACCCATTCTTCTTCATAAAATGCACAAGTAGTATATAATCTCATCAGTATTATGTCTAGTGCTTGACAGGGGTCACGGTGAAACTGTATTTTATAACCATTAAAAGCAGATCATTCTGGACGCTTACAAGCTTTGTGAGGTAATTTAGACTGTTTTCTGTAAAAACTACCTATAAAATATGCATTTTTACTACCAATCTTTTTATTGAAAGATTTCTGAACTTCTGTTTTGAAACATCTTGTATGAATTGCTCAGTAAGATGCAGGATATGAAACCAGACTGATCACTCAAAATTCAGCCTTGACTTTAGAGAGTAATCTATATTGGCTTACTCTCAACACCTGGGAAAACTTGCAAAAAACCTCAAACAGCTGAAGACCTGCCCACTTCCTATATTTTTAAAACTGTATTTCTGTATTGAAGAATTAACAATCTTAAATATTTAATAGGCTTAATAATGTATCTTTAGAGATGGATACGACTACCGTAATTTGGTATTTTCCCACCCATAGAATCAGTCTATCCCAGCTGGATTAGGTCACATCAGCAAACCATTTATCAGCCACTTAATGAGTTCATCCACCTTCAGATAATCAAATCAACTGTTTTCAAATCCAAGTTGTTATGACGAATACACTTTTAATTGCTTGGTCACTTCATTAAAATGTTTCTATCATTCCTTACACCTGTGGTATGCCATACAATTTGTGCATTAAGGCTTTGTGACCTGACAGTCTTAAGAGATCTCAAACTTCTGTGGAGTGTAAAACAACCCTGCTTTGATGAAGACATTATCAGGCTTGAATTATAGGCATTAATTATAGACAGTTTCTGTATCATGCTTCTTAAGCACATAAACAGCATTCAAACAGCATAAGCAATTAATGGTATAAAGGGGTAAAAATACCATGTGCTGCCCGCCTCTGATCTGCCAGAGTTGCTATGTCCTGCAATTGTTTTCTTTGTTCTTCATTAAGACCCTGTGTCAAAGCTTGGTACCACACAGGGTTACGATTCTGAATTGCTGCAACAGAAAGAAAACATAAACAAAAGGAAAGCATTCATTAAAATGTTCTGTTATCGCAAAGCTTACTAACTCGCTGCTATTTTAATCAGAATAATATTCTGTTAGGGTTACATAATTCAAGACATTTAAAAACACTAGCACAACCTCTGACCTCTTCCCTCTCACCATAAATTAATTCAAGCATCTCCCTCTGCTCTGAAAGTTTAATAATGGCTTCCCCTTTCCAAAGAAAGAATTTGTTCAGAGCACATACTGGAAAGCCTGTTTGGAAGCTTTCAACAGGTTCTAGTTTACAAACAGCATACATCATAATTAAGTTAAAATATAGTTGTTGGCCAGGAAAGGAAATAAAGTTACTTACTCTGAAAAATTGTTTTAAATATCTGATATTCATCAATAGGGTTGTCTTCATCATCAATAATTGTGGAATAGCCTTCCAAAGCAGTCTCTTCAGCATCATCTTCTTCCCAGTCTTCATCATCTCCATCTTCACCTGCCTGTTTTGCTAGAATTTCTAGATATTCTTGACCATCTTCATCAATGTCATCTTCATCACTCCCCAATTCCTCTGAGTTAAATATCACACACAAAAAAGTTTATTTCAAGAATAGCAAGAACAACTCTTTAGGAACATGGCCAATTGTGCAAAATAGGCAATGGAACTGGTAACAGTACAGCGCAGACTAGAAAGGGGGAAGCTCATTTAATTCCTCTCCTAGTGCCATGGTCTCCCCCCCCCAGCACTCTTTCCTCACTTACACCAACTGTGTAAGTGGGAAATGAAAATTTTATTGTCACAAAAATGTATACAGAAAAATGTATGTACAGACACTTTGGAACAGCACTTGATAAAACTTTAAGCAAAGCAATATTTGTGCTCCAAACAAAGTTTTAAATCATTTGATGAAAACACTTTCAAAGGCACATTCAGAAGGGCTATTGAGAAGAATGCTTGAGAAATATGAAATGTAATAGTAGACAATGTAGTAGTCTACATTCTAGATGTAGAACGACAATAGTCTGGAGAGTCCAGAATTCAACAGCAGAGATCAAAAAGAAACTGGGCTCTAAGTAGATAGATGAAATTCAACAGATACTCCTTTGAGCGTGGAAAACTGTTCCAAGCAATCACTCAAGGACTGCAGGCTGATGATGGAAAGATAAAAATAGAGAACAAAATAAACGCTTAAGCAGAGTATAGGAAAAGGTGGAATAAAGAAGTATGGGGAAGTTGTAGGTAATTTTGAACTTCACATAAAGACGATGGCAAAAGATGTGAAAGTTTGTGAAATGACTGTATGAAGGAGAGAGTCTATAAAGGCTGATCCAGTTGAGATGACGTTAGTCCGGGGTGGGGGAAATCACAAGAACTGTCATTTTCAATACACAGCTAAAACACCAGCCGCTCATGGGACAGTTTGTAATATATAGTCCAAACTGTACAATGGATTAGAAGGATCCCTGGAAATTGCTTCTACTGACTGTTACCCCTCACTCAAACAGGAAACATGCCCCAGTAATAATTCCTTTCAGTAATGACAGCATCCACACACAAAAGCTGATGTGACTTTGAAGAGACTCTGCCTCGGAAGTTAGTTTTTTAAGAGGGACTGGAAAGTAAGTCGGATGTATTCGAAAGTCGTTAAAGATGTCCAGTGCTCTACCACTGCTTTTCATTTTTGGAATTAGGGAACTCTGAAGAATTCCACAAAGGAACTCAGCATCTCCATCAGAAAAAAAGAAAAAACACAAAGTAACAGCAATGTTTCAGTTTCCATACCTGTTTCCTCATCTTCTTCAGCTTCATCATCATCATCGCTGTCATTTTCATGCTCTGCATGACAGGCATATGCTCTTTTCAATCCATTAAATAAAAGTATGAAAGCTGGCAGGATCTGGCCTGCAACTTGATTTAAAACCTGTGGTATTTGCTCCAGATCAATAAGAGCACACAAACCAAGCACACACATCTTTCTATCGTGAAGTCTACAAAACAAAAGAGTAAAATAAGTTACAAATTTTGTTACTATTTATAAGCAGGTAATACAGAGATTCAAAATTAGAAAGGCTTACCCCAAGAAACAGTCCACGTCGTTAAGCCACTGTGTTATGAAGTGATTAGTGACAGGCTCCACATTATTGGGAAAACAAAGATTTTCCAATGTATTTAATAGTAAATGAGGATTGTAATACAAAGCAGCTATGGCAACCTGGAGGCACATTGTTCGCAGTTCACTTGTTTTCACTTCTCTGGTCAATCTCTCTAATGCAGCTTCCACAAATAAGGGTATGCACTGAAAAGTGAGAACCATTACAAATATAGTGATAAAAAATAAATTTTGTAGTTCTGTATTTCACAGTAAAGTTGAGAAATGGCATAAAACCAGTCTGGTGCATAAACACAGAGGGCATAAAATGGGAGTAATTTTCAATTGCCAGCAGAATATAAAGATGAAATAAAAAGGTGAAAAGATTTAATCTACTCTGAGCACATGGATTTTATAACATCGTGCACAGTAGATCCAATTCATGGTTCTATAATCTTGTGTTTTAAAAATGAAAAACAGAGGAAACGTGTACACTAGAAGTACAGAAAAATCAACTTAGTCTTTTTTAACATAGAGTCAAGAGATATTACTAACATTCCAAGAAAACAGCTATTGAAAGGTGTAATCTCTTCAGAGATGCCACACTGAAAAAAAAATCCTTATAGATTTTCTTTCAAATAAATTAAAAATTAAGGTTTCCAGGGATCATACCCACAAGTATTAAAAAGCATGCAAAAAACGTTTAAACAGCTATTATACAGTGCTTGTTATGTACATTGCGGAAGCACACAAATTCATCTCTCAAATTCCAACCTCCCTACGTGCATAATGAAGTCCCTGGTTCCTCTATGACATGAATTTGTATTCTAGGAACTTCATCTTCATTCTTACTTATTTCAAGGCTTTTAACTCGACAGATTGAATAATGTTCATGAAATACTCACTAGAATTAACTGAGAATATAATTAATCAACT
This sequence comes from Ibidorhyncha struthersii, assembly GCA_013398815.1. NCBI lineage: Eukaryota > Metazoa > Chordata > Aves > Charadriiformes > Charadriidae > Ibidorhyncha > Ibidorhyncha struthersii. Next base: position 74,473 of record VZSZ01004085.1, read on the forward strand.
TTTAAAACCAAGTTTCTCCTACAACAGTGCTCTTCCAGATTCATGAAAACACTTTACATTGAGTTTTGCAGTGTTCTAAATTCTGGAGACAAAGCGTGCAATAACTAGTGCTGCAGTGCTGTTAACTGAGCAGTAGGATTTGTGACGCTGAAGTAGAAGACAGGATTATTAGTCACACTACATAAATTTCTTAGAACAGAACTCATGTTAATACAGAATCAATCCATATTTAAGGATAAAAATTTTTTTAAAATATTAGTTATAGCAACCAAAGTTGTTACCAACCTGATCGATGCCACGCCCTTTACACTGAAGAATAATTACTTCTAACAACTTTGCTGCGTGACATTCTGCATCTTCTCCAGCAACTCCTGTAAGGACCTGAAAAATAACAATTACTGTTGATGATATCCCTTCAAGAAGTATCTTCTATATACGGCTTTGCTTTGAAAAGCTGATATAAAGTTACTCTATTATAATGCTAGTGTAAACATCCATCAGTGAAGCAGCTAACTCTACAGCAATGACTCGGTATCACAACTAGAGACTGAAACATTGCTGGAAGTGGGTAAAACTAATTTACATGTACAAATATTCAGTAACTCTATGAACGCAGAGCTTACAACAGTAACTGTATAAGCAGCTGCCATTTTGTGAGGGTTTATTTCCATACACAAAGAATTTTTCTTATGCATTCATTTACTGAATTTTGTAAAAATTGTATTTACAAATTTGAGATATCCAGTAGGAGACCACGCAATACCTAGAACTTCTGTGTTAAGGATTCACTGTGCTAAGCTAATAAACCAGTAATAACTAAGAGGTTATAGCAGGCTGATTTTCTTCATTACCTACGTATAAAATGTTCAAGTATTTACAGTCAGCCTCATCAGCTTGGTTGCAACTTGTTTTCAAATAAAGGCTGGCAAGAGTTATTCACTGTAATATTTAAACATCTTCAAAAGAATTACTCAGGAAATACCATGGTCAGGGCAGCTGACAGTTCACCATAGCTCTTATATAGACACAACACAGGATATCCAGAAATGGAAAACCACAATCCCCACAGATTACTATTAGATATTATAAAGTATTAACACCATTTTATAAAGAAGTATTAATTTCCTCACTTAGGGCTAATATTGTGGAAAGCTTTGTATCCTACATATTGATTGGATAAAGAAAGCCCAGTTGACAGCTATCTATAATACACAGGAGCTGAGAAGCTAAGTTAAATACAGAAATACTGCCCCAAAAGTGACTGGACTGAGTCAGAACTGCATTCTGCTCCCAGCTTTCATCACTGACCTGGCATGAACTTGGGAAAATAGCTTCCTATTCCTATCCCTCTATTTCCATCCCAACTCTACTTGTTTAAGATCTTTAGCATACATATGCTATGTGGTATCCTAGCCACAGTGAGGTTACAAGCCTCAGATAAAAGAAACCATCTACCTTTTGCAATATGCATATGCGTGTTTTGCACGCCTGTATGCACAAAGTGTATTATACAACACGCATGCACAAAACCCTGGGTTGTTTAATCTGCTTTTGTTGTGCACAATTTATTTTTCCCTTTTAGCAAAAATATGTATCTGAAATTTGATGCAACCTCTTTAAATTTCTCTGCAATACCTTTTTAATTTGTGGAATCACAGAGGATGTTAAATAGCATAACGCTTTAAGAGCGGACATCAAAATTCTTCAGTTTTACAGTCTGCCATTGTGGAAAAAAAGTACCCAGTTTAACAGTGTATTACACTTCAGAGACCACATTTTTTTTTATCACAAAGGAATCTACTTACCTTCTTGCACATACTGTAGATCATTTCAAGGTATTTTGTGTCTGACAGAAGTGTATCTGTATCAACAGTAACATAATTATGCAAGAGAGGCATCATGTCTGTATGAAAAGAAAAATTATCACAGTTAGATATTGTTTGCATGTTTTATTAGACAAGCTGTTAAAATCAGATTGAAATTTATGTACTGATAAATTAATTATTGTTCTTGCTTAATGTTTGTCAAGATAAGCGTGCATCTCATCATAGATGCCTTAGCAAAACAAGTCTGGTCACAAGAAGCGTAACCTCACTTCAGTCAGTGTTCTTCTAACATTTCAATCAAGATGCAATTCACTGTATGGCTGAAATCACATATATGAAACCGCATGGCTTTCTGATTTATTTGTATTACTTACCAGTAAAATAGTCAAAGCCATCCTGCTGAAAGACTTCAAAAACAAGAGGAAGAAGCTGCCACATTTGTGCAGAAACTTGTTGACAGGTCAGACTATGAGCCAAGGAAAAGATCTCCTCATAGAACTCTAAAACAAACAGAATCCAGGTAAATTTAATGCCAATCACACACACTTAAAAAAATAAGCCAACAAAAGTACAGATACCTAACACATGCTGCTGCAAAACTGTTCCGATAACTTGTAAACAGATCCCTTCCAGCTGCTGGGTAATCTGAAAAAAGGAAATTTGACTGTTTTCAATACTTTGGAGTTGAAATTAAACACAATAAAACACAATAAAATTACTCAAAGAAGTTTCTATTTAGACAATACAGTCTTCTAAAAACAATTCAAAATTTCTCACATTTTAGAACCCTAAATGTCTAAGAGCTGGACTCTTAGCTAAGGATTTGTAAGATAGCTTTTAATACAAGGTGGTTTCGGAATATTCTTTGCATATTGGAAGGATCTCATTACAGAGTATCCTTTAAAAAGAAAAAGCCTGACAGTAACCCTATGCAACAGTTCAGTCCCATCAAAACACAGTAAGTATTTATATATCAAAGGGGTAAGCAATGGAAGTTGCAGAAAGTATTTGCTGTTCTGGAAAAGTGAAATTTCAGAAACAAAACCAAGCAAATACTAAACCACCTCCCAAACCCAGCTTAGGATGTTCATATGGTATTTGGACAATCAGTCTAAATGCTGCTCTACAGATTGAGACACTCTTCCCAATTAGTATTTAGTAGTCCCTGGAACAGCTAACAAAACAGTCATTAACCTGTTTAGGGCACTTACTTACCTTGCACAGGGACAAATAAGGGTTGAGTTTCTGGTCTTAGCTATGCAGAACAGGATTTGAAACTAACCAGCTAAATACCTTATCTCTTGGAACACTGGTCATCCTCTGTGAGATGTCTCTAAATATAAATGTTTACTGATCAACATTTTACAATTGAGCTCCTTGGGACTAGCATATCGTTACACAAACTCTTCACTTAGAGATCAAGAATTTGCCGACAAAACCAAGTACATGAAAAGCCTGCTGCGCAGCTTTAGCAACAAGTAAATGAGCCAAACTGGTCCTTGGTTTATTGCAAGGCAGCACTGGATGGTGACCGTGGGCATGCAGAATTTGTATTACAATGTTGCTTCCTTGGTAAAGTCTTCAGAGCCCTGAGAGTACAATTTATTACTGAACTGTTTAGTCACTAAAAAACTATAATGTATTTATCAAAAAACAGTAGCTGACTCTGTCAAGAAGGATTTTAATCAGCAATAGCATCTTCTGAACAAACTGTACTCTGGACAGAAGTTAGTCCTTTCCATATATCAAAGCTAAATAACAGAAGTTTTCACCACACTGGAGAATTCTACAGTGCAGATTAGGCGAGTAAACAAAACTATCACTTAGCATAGTCACAACAGCTGCATTTACAGACATTGATTCTGTTGCAGGAAGCACACTAAGTCAGCAATGTTCAAAGCCAACTGAAGTTTCATCTGTTTTCTCTGAAGAGCAGACCTCATCACATCAGATGCGTTTTTCCAGCTGAGCTGACAGAGTTCCATCAGTTAGAGACAAGTTGCTTCCACCTATTTGAACAAGAACCTGTATTCTTACAGGAAATACCGCGGCAACACTTATGCTCTATTACTACACACGTTGTGTCAGAAGCGTGACCCACCGTTACAGCTTTGTTGCATGGTAGGTACTTCACTGTTTTCTGTTTTAAGATATTTTTGCCTGAAAGGACAGTTTTTCAGATAGTGTCAGGAACACTGGAACTATGAAAGACTTTCAGTGTCTTAAGACAATACATCTTAGCTTTAAAGGAATTTTTACTTACTTCCTTGTGATCTTCAACTACACTGAGAAGTGTATCAATAGTATTCAAGATTCCCATTGCTGTCACTGCTTTGTCATCACTGCCCTCTTCATCTGGTCCAGTCTGGATCACCTGGTTAAATGTCATTGCCTGTATGGAATAGCAAAATAACCCATAAATGTGTCATTTAATGAGGACATGCTTACAGATGAAGAGCAATTGTGCAAATCTGGTATTCTACATAATTTAAGGAGGACTTCTGCTAAGAAAATGTGTGTGAATATTAGAAGGTGACTGCTCCATTCCAGTTTGTTTTCAAGACTGATAAAATTTGAATGTTAAGCCATTTCAGCTGTCATCCTTTATCCATTCACGAATAAAAAGATATAAATTAAATTACTTTCCTTGCAGTAGAACACATTTTCTACAGGTAAGTTTTTCTGACACAAGGTTTAATTGGTAGCTGAACTAGACTGGGCCACTTTGCAGGCACTCCCACACGGGACTGGCAAACAATTTAGTTTTAACTCCAAGGCAAGAGCCTTTAACAGGGAAACACTGAGCTGACCTCTGCTTTTGAAACCATTAGTACAGCTTGCTAGATACAGCCATTCAAACTCTGAATTTCTCCTGCAGATTCAATTTTATTTTCACATTACGTCCAACATAACATTATTTTCACAGCATTTTTTTTATTAAAAATCTGCTCTTTAATTTTCCATTTTAAAACAGAAAGTTAATTATTAACACTATCAGGAGAAAATAAGTATCAAGATTTTTCAAACATTTCTACAATCATTCTTAGAAATTTCCATTTAGTTTGAGTTATGAAGCCACTTTTGAGAAAAAGTAGTCTAAATGTAGAAGAAAATTAACTGTATCAATGCACTTAAGCAGACTGGAGTAACAACAGCTGTTGACTGACAGACAACTATCTTAATTTTAAATACCAATCTTTCACATATTAAACATCTTAAGTCACCAGAAAGTCTTACCAAATGCTGTGTCATTTCTACTGCAATTGGGGTAACTTCTTCACTATATTCACAGATCATCTTCTGAATCACATTAGTAAGATCATCATTTTCAGTCTCTCTTATAATATGAAGTAAAGCTTGCATTACAGGTCTAATGAATGGAGTAATATATTCTTTAGCTGTAAAACAAGTGGAAATATTTGAATTTACATTCTTACAAAACTATAGTATAATAAATTCAATATATACTTTAAAAACATTTAGTGCTTCAGCATTAACATGCCAAAAACCATGGGCAGTATAAATCATAACAATACTATCATTCAAACAATTTTTTAATAAAAATGTATACCAAGAAGATCGCAATGTAAGTATGAAAAACAGAATTCTACAGTCTTTATGGAATGCAACATCACTTACCAAAGCAAATTTTAATTGAACCAGAATGGGTACATACACATTTTTGTCAAATTAGCCAAAGTATTTTATATAGAATTTGCTTGCTTTGTGGCTTTTATGTCAACTTCAGGAATACTAAGCAATGTAAAGCCTGCCAGGATAAAGACAACTTTTTTTAAAAAATAAATTTGAACATGAAAGAATGTATGCTGAGACAGATATGCTTATATTGCCACCGTATTTGATTTGATGATGAGGTGCTGTAAAACTGGATTAATCATCGTACCATGCAACTGTGATGTTATTTATAAAAAATATAAAATTTTCCAGCTGGAAAATAAGCGATTACAAATTACAATTGCAAGTAGTAAATTAACATCAGGAAAGAAGAGAACAAGTCTCCCTGAACATCACGATATTGATGCCTATTCCATTAAAGCTTGCTGTAGCTTTAAGAAAAGATGGCTACCTTTCTCTTGATTACTGATCAGAACTTGAAGTGCTATTGCAGCTTCCACTTTTACAGGCATTTCCCTATCATCTATCAGACACCGCCTTGTGAGTTCTAAGGCTGTCTGGAGATTCTGGTCACTCTTAAATTTGACTTCACAAAAATAATGAAGAACCCAACAAGCCTGAAAAAAAAAAAAATGAACAAATTCAGAGTTACAAAACCTACAAACAGGACTATCGACAACTCGTATACCCATAACCTAAAACAATTATTAAATCTGAAGTACAACTACTGTTGAATAGAGATACCGCAAAATTTTTTAACAGATAAAGATGTTTGAGAGTGTGGAGGCTGGCCAGTGGGAGGCTTGTCTTTCAGACATCACTAGACCAGTACTATGATCTCAAGTTCATCTTTGGCCACAGGTTTTGTGTGAGCAGTACAGTCTAAATGCAAAACACAAATAGACCATACCACCAGACACAGATGGAAAGCTATGCACACAATTCTGCAGCCATTTTAAAACTAGACAGTAGCTATCTACAGTCACACATGAAGACTCATACTGATCTCTGAAATAAGCATACAATTTATTACAGAACAGATGCAGAGAGGAGTGCATTAGTTAGAGGGAAAAATTTAACTAATATTCCTGAAGTCTTCAGTTGGAACAGACAGTGTATCTTAACAGTAAATCTTACACGTTCTTACCCGTGCTCTCATGTAACCCAGCTCACTGCTGAAGAGAGGGAACACGTGATTCTGCAACATATATTCCATCTGATCTTTATATATCTTCTTCTGTCAGAGTACAAGATGAACAGAAACACAGCAGTTTAAAACTTTACGTATTTCTAACCCAGTAAAAAATGTCACATACAGAAGTGTGAAGAGCATAACAAAACCCTCAGACTTTTAACTTTCCCCTTCATTAAAGTCTGTTAAGCAACAACGAAATCCTGTATTAGTAATTAAACTTGGATCCCACATGGACCTTTATAATTTTCAGTCCAAATAGTGACACATTTTTCCTGTAATTTTTTGACTCCTAGAGACACTTTTTGCTTGGCTGTACATTAGTCTGGTATCAAAAGCAAAGCTAGTCAGGGAAACTTCTCGGAGCCATGGTCCAAATACAAGTCCATGACCTGCATCTTTTTTGCCACCGTTCTAATTGAGCAAGGGTGCTAATTTCACTTTATTTCCTCTCTTCTATACACAGAAAAAGACCTCATTAAATCAACAGCCTCTCACTGGATGGATTTTTTTTCCTTCCTTCCACAAAAAAAAAAAGGAACGTAATGAAGCATAGCGCAGGAAATGGCGTAGCAATTCTTACTAGAAGCAGAGAACTTAAAACAATCATCTGAACTTGAACATGACCTAATAAAACTTGTGTAATTAAGCTGAAAACAAAACCAAAACAATTAAGTTCAACAGCTTTAAAAAAAAAAAAAAGCAGTGATTCCAAAACTCAAACTGAGCTATTCTCATTTCTTCTGAGACACTGTACATGAAAGAAAGGAAAGGAGAAAAAAAAAGTAAGAGAACCAAAAGAACCACCAGACTGGTCATGCTTACTTTTAGGAGAATTTCAGCCAAAGAACCAATCATATGTAAAGCACCATCTTTCTTACGAGGGTCAGCATTTGGCTCCGTAAGGATCTGATAACAAAAGCCCATTGTCTTCTGCAACACCTAGATTAAATGTTAAGGTTAGTCAAAGTATTTCAATCAATTGTCTTAGGTACCACTCTCAGTGCTCTGAAATGCTTAAATCTCTAATAAACTGCTCTAAGTCTGGGAGTTGGGTAATGTTTTATGTCTGTTATGAACACACAACATTCTTGATAGCTAGGTCCTAAGGAAATTGGGAAATACAAAAATCACAAATAGACCAGTGCAAAATAAATTTGAGAGGAATAATGAATTTTAGTGTACTATGATAGGATATAGAGAACAGGAAAGTAAAACTTTTATTAGTAATTCTTTCAGCAAATGGGGACTACAAGCTAAATCTAACTAACATATTTAAGTAAAATCCTTGAATAGCTTACCTCTTTCCTTTTACTACATGATGTAAACAATAACGTCTGAGCAGCAGTTGTTGGAGAAATGAAGTCTTCAAATACATCTATTAAATAAACACATAACAGCTATAAATTTTGTTCCTTTACTACATTCGTGATCCTAATGTAATCTAATTATTTAATACAAAACAAGAGAGCAACAATTTTCCTTTCTTTTCAGGTGGTTAATAATGGTTTCTTACTACAGATATTCCAAGACCAAACAACAATAACAAATGGTTGGAGATTCCCGATACATACGTTTCACCTTTTTCATGATCACCAGCTCTACATGTCTAATTTGAAATTGTAGGTCTTCCTTATTTTTAAGATTAATCTCTTATAACAGTAGAAGCAGACAGAGCAGTCAATTTTTGACATATATGTTATTTGCTGTACAGGCAAGCACTCACCACTGATTGAGTTAAAAATGCTTAATTTCTTATTTCTCTGCATGAGATTATCAGAGCCTTGTACAATACTTGTACTGCTTACAGGTCTGCCTCTGACCTGAGGGATAAGAAACTCCCCAGCTCATCCAGACTCCTTGTTCTACCCACATAAAAGTTCTAGTGGAAGGAAGAATTTGTTCAGGAAGTCTGAAGTACCTTCTTTCTTCCCCAGTCTGAAAGGACTGCAGAGACTGATAGTAAACCCCAACAACAAAGCAGAAAGCCACAGGAGGTGCAATTAGACAAGTCTGGAACGCCAGGCTTACTTCATAATGTTTCATTTACCATAACAGTAAATCTGTTCTGAACTATGCCGTGTGTGAAATTCCTTAAGATCATACAAAGTCCAGGGCCTGAAATACTAGCTGTTGTAAAGCATACACTTTTAATAACATTAGACATATACAATTATTGCTAGGAAGACCTGGACTTCTATTTATCTAACAAAAAAAACTTTGTAACTGTCAAAATTAGCTGCTTTTTCAAGTGCAGAAACACCTGTGTCATTGTTGACTGTCATACATTATCTGTCATTTCCACCAGTATATCCAAAAGTTAACTATATTAAGTTGTATTATTTGGATAATACAAACTGGTTTTTATATTTTTCCCCCTTTAAAGATTAAAGCCATCTCTATTTTCAAAAAAAAACCAAACCAACCCATAAAAATCCCATCTTTGTGCAAACTGATATTCTAGCATGAGTAGATTTCAAATTCTCACCAAATTTCATGCGAATATATTCATATGGATCTTCTTGCCAAAGCTCTTCATCAGCATCTGTATAGCACATCAACGGAAAAATAACATCTTGGATAATTCCCTGCAATAAAAAAAAAAAATTGAAAACAGGCTAGCACTAGTAAATCAGTCTCTATAATCTGTCCTGTATTTCACAGATTTTGCCTATCCTGTTACTTCTTATACAAAATGATAACATTCCAAAACTACTCGGACGTGGTGGATTTTATGTGCTACCTTACAAAAAAAGAGATCTTTTAACTTAAGGTAGAGCTACAATACAGTGCAAGCTATTTGCTTTGGATAATGGTATGTGGAGATGATTCAGTGCCACAAATTCAGTAAAGACCATCTCAAAATTTGTCGTGTTGCTCTATTACACTGTAATCCTTAACATATTAGAGCATGAAGGACTGACAGCAAAGAAAGCAATTAGCTAGCTTTGCTCACGTATCACAGTAACCTTCACCAAACAGGCTTAAACTCTTTCCAACAGCAATTTATAACAGAGGTCCCTAAAACTTGAATTCTAGCAAGGCTAGAAACACTGTGCAACAAACTGACTAATGTACTACTGAGTCATCTAAGTATTAAACCCCCAAAATAGTTTACTTGAATATGAGGTTTCAGATTCTTCCAGGTGACTGCATGTGACACTCCTTGATTGATGTAATTCAGTGTTTGCTGCAGAACTCTAGGAGCCATGTACTGCTTTTCCTTGTATTGATATAACACCTTCAGCAAAACCTAGGAAAAATCAGATCTCATCAATAGCTTATACTGAGCACAGACCATTTTAACCTGAAGAATTCTACCCTCTCACAATCCTACAGCAGAACCCCTCTAAATCTGACAACAAAAAAAGTTTACTCAGATTAAATGGGTAGTGACTAATCCTTCTACTAAAGGTCATTGTTAATTTTATTAAGGCAATTTGCAGCTCATATCAGGTGCTGCACACCTTTTAAAAATACAATCCTTTAACAAGACAAAACATACATGCTAATTCATCACCAACATAGCCCAGGGGACCTTTCCCTCTGAGGTTTATTATTCCACCTTGCCACTCTTTGGGTGTGGAAATTCATGCCTGATCACTGGATTGGTAAAATACTCTACGCTCAAGCAGTCTACTGATTCTTGCCTATGTGCAACCTTACAGCAATGACGCTGTGTGAAGAATGTATGTGTATGAAGAATGGTGAACTAGCCTCTCCCCTCTTTGCTTTCTGGCCTCAATTCTTCTCCTGAGGTGGCATTCAGAACTATTCACAGGGATTTACATTTGTTAAAGTCCCTGGCTCTCCCCGAATAAGGATATGAAATGGACACGGGACTATTAGTAGTATTTAAATTCCAGCTCACTGGAAAGTTTGGTACTGGTAATGCAAGGGGGTTTCGTTGTAGTCTAATCCAGGTCAGTGGCAACATTGCACCTTGAAGAGCAGCAGCACCAACTGGAGAGAAATGACAAGACCCATTGCCAGGGTTTCATTTAATTCTTCACATAAAACAATGTTTTAAAAAAATCCAAAAGTAAAGGAACTGAAAAGATATCTATCAATCTGTAGTATCACCAAGAAAACATTTTGGGAAAATGAGATTCATTATTTTGAAAAATAATTACATCGATAACATTTATTACACGAGCACTGAAGCATTTCTCCCAAAGGAGATGCCTCACACTTGAATTTAAAGATGATGCATCCATTCACCATGAAATTCATAGCTTTACAAAGTTTTATGATCTAGATGCAGTATCAGTCCTCAAAGTTTAGCTTTGGTGGCATTAGATATCAACTTAGGATAAGAAAGGAGAAAAGAGCAAATGTTCAGACTTGCAGCTGTTTCAAGGATTAGCAAAGAATACATATGTCAAAATTCCTTTTTAGTCTTTTGTGAACTAACTAAAAGAGAAAATGATTCTCTGCAAAAACAATACCTTAAGTGACAGATGTTTGTAACTTCCAAAATCAGTAAAACATGAGTACATGGTAAGACTAACATGCTTCTTGACATTAGAACAATTAAGAATGTTAATCATTAAAAAGAGCCTAACAAACTGGTAACAAAATTGATTAAACATGTAAACAACTCTGCAACATACTTTACTTCCTTGATGGTATACCTTAAATACAGTCTTTCCAGCAGTAACTGGGAAACTAATGAAGACTGGGATTTCTTGCTGTTTTACAGAGTACAAGATTGTCTTCCTTTATAAATTTCAACACAAGCAGCAAAGAAGTGACCATCACTGTATTACCATCATATAATGAACTTTTATAACACATGGATCTGAGACAGGCTCACCATGGTGGCAGCTCAGGAAAGATTAAAAAAAATATAAATTTAGGGGTTCTTCGTTCTAGGCAAGAGTAGTAATCCTGGGTCTCCAGCAAACTAGAACTTATAGTAACACAAACTGCTCTGTGGAAAAGCTTGTACCAGAAGGTCCAGTTTGCTGCTGTATTTGAATTTTACAAGGATCTGAAGTTTTTGGTTGGGTTTTTTTGGTTTTGTTNAAAAGAGAGAGTCTCCAGTGTACCAGGACAGCACACAATTCATCAATAGTCAGTGAAAGGATGGGGAATAGTCTTTGGAAGAGAGGACAACACTGACGCTTAACAACTGGTTTGTGCAGCCACACTACTTAGGACAAGTGGTTTGGTCCTCTCTTTTCACAGATCTAAGCAGCTACCTCCTATGATTCAGATGCAGTAAGGAAAGACATCAAAAAGATTAAGAAAAGCTTTAAGAATTGCAGTGAGGAAAAGCAGGATATCAGATGGAGGCACCAGGGCAAATAAAATTCTGCAACTGTGCCAAGGAACAACCAGGCAGTAGTGTTTGACCAGGTCTTAGTTCTGGCTCATAAGGTCTTTCAGAATGAGAAATGTCTTAAGCAAAACAGCAGCTAGCACAAGGGATAAGAATCAAGATGTTCCAGCTAGACAGCTCAGCCTGTTTTAGCCAAGCTTAAGAAAGTTTAGCTAAAACTAATGCTGAATGTGCTGGATTTTTCTTTTTTGGTTGGTGACATGCACATGACAAAAAGATATAGACTACATAAAAAGAATAATCAATGAGAAGTAACTATCAGAAAACTATTAGCAGTATGTTTCAAGTTTATACTTGAACAACCTGTAATCTCATACCATATATTTATCTATTACTCCTTTAGTAAAAGGATGCGTATACTTTGGAAAGTCAAGAGAACTCAGTCAAGCATATTATCAGAATTTGTATTCTTTGGTACAGACTTCCAGTTTTTGTGAAGAAATACATCCCGTTTAAAAATCTTCCATAACATTTATCTGAAGAATTCAATTTCTTGAGCATACATCCAAGATTTATCTTCTGCATAGAAATAGAGGACAGCACCTTAAAAATAATCTGTATTTCTATACAAATTACATTATTATATAGGAAGAAACTGTAAGCATCTTAAAGTCCTGCTTTTGAGCAATTTTCTTTAAAGACTTGCATTCTTGGTGTTTCCTAGATGCAGTAACAGTAAGGAAAAAATTTGATTCAAAGAAAATGTAAAGAAAAACACAAAGTATTTTGTTGAACTGTTTAAATTTATCTTTTTGAAGACTTCTTTTGCCCATACAGTCTTTTGTCAGAACTTCATTTTATCTTTGAAGTGCAAAGCAACCAATAAGGTCTTAAAGAACATGTAATAGTAGATTACCATCTACAGGTAAAAGCACCTCAGACAGTGATGCTGGCTCTGCTTGTCTGAGTAGAATATGATGGGATGCATTTCCTAACACTCAATGTGACAAATGTTCCTTTCCTTTCAATACTTTGGATCACCTTCAAAAAACATGGTTTTAGGAGATGCTTTCCCCACTTTTCCTCTTTTAAAGTCCTATAATTCATTATAATTTCATCAGGAATGAAAACTAAGAAAACTGAACTAAGAACTGTTTCTCCTGATTCATAGAATAGTTTGGGTTGGAAGGGACCCTTTAAAGGTCATCTAGTCCAACCACCCTGCAAAACTCCACAGCAATAAGCAGGGACATCTTCAACTAGGTCACATTGTTCAGAGCCCCGTCCAAACTGAATTTGAATGTTTCCAGGGATGGGGCACCTACCACCTCTCTGGGCAGCCTGGTCCAGTGTTTCACCACTCTCATGGTAAAAAATTTCTTCCTTGTATCTAGTCTAAATCTACCCTCTTTTAGTTTAAAACCATTACCCTTTGCCCTATTCACAACAGGCCCTGCTAAAAAGTTTGTCCTCATCTTTCTCATAAGCCTCCTTTAAGTACTGAAAGGCAGCAATAAAGTCTCCCCAGAACCTTCTCGTCTCCAGGCTGAACAACCCCCAACTCTCTCAGCCTATCTTTATAGAAGTGCTCCAGCCCTGTGATCATCTTCATGGCCCTCCTCTGGACACGTTCCAACAGGTCTTTCCTGTGCTGAGGGCTCCAGAGCTGGACGCAGTACTCCAGGCAGGGTCTCATAAGAGCAGAGGGGGAGAATCGCCTCCCTCGACCTGCTGGCAACACTTTTTGATGCAGCCCAGGATGCAGTTGGCCTTCTGGGCTGCAAGCACGCATTCCTGGCTCATGCTGAACTTCTCATCAACCAACACCCTGAAGTCCCTCTCAGTAGGATTGCTCTCAATCCCTTCATCCTCCAGCCTGTATTGATATCAGGGGTTGCCCAGACCCAGGTGCAGGGACCTTGCACTTGGCCTTGTTGAACCTCATGAGGTTCACATGGGACCACTTCTCAAGCTTGTCCAGGTCCCTCTGGATGGCACCCCGTCCAACAGGCATATCGACCACACCACTCAGCTTGGTGTCATCTGCAAACTTGCTGAGGGTGCACTTGATCTCAACTGTCTATGTCAGTGATGAAGATATTGAACAGTACTGTTCCCAATACAGACCCCTGAGGGACACCACTTGTCACCGATCTCCATCTGGATATCGAGCCATTGACCACTACCTTCTGGATGTGACCATTCAACCAATTCCTCATCCACCGAACAGCCCACCCATCAAATCCACATCTCTTCAATTTAGAGAGGATGTTGTGGGGGACCGTGTCAAAGGCCTTAGAGAAGTCCAGATAGACAACATCCATAGCTCTTCCCTCATCCACTGATGTAGTCACTCCATCATAGAAGGCCACTAGGTTGGTCAGGCAGGACTTGCCCCTGGTGAAGCCATGCTGGATGTCTCAAATCACGTCCCTGTCCTCCATGTGCCTTAGCATAGCTTCTAGGAAGACCTGTTCTATGATTTTACCAGGCACAGAGATGAGACTGACAGGTTGGTAGTTCCCAGGGTCCTCCTTTCCACCCTTTTTAAAAATGGGTCCAAGTCACTGGGGTCTTCACCTGACTGCCATGACTTTTCAAATATCATGGAGAATGGTTTGGCAACTACATCAGCCCATTCCCTCAGGACTCTGGGACGCATCTTGTCAGGTCCCATAGACTTATTTATGTTCACGTTCCTCAGGTGGTCATGAACCTGACTTCTCTTAGAGTGGGAGGGACTTTGTTCCACCTGTCCCTGCCTTGCGGTCCATCCACTCAAGAGGTGTGGGAAGAGAGATTGCTGGTGAAGACTGGGGCAAAAAGGTTGTGGAGTACCTCAGCCTTCTCCTCGCCTGTTGTTACCAGTTTGCCAGCACACTTTCTCTGACCTTCCTCTTCTGGCTGACATACCTGTAGAAGTGCTTCTTATTATTCTTTGCATCCATTGCCAAGTTCAGCTCCAGCTGTGCCTTGGCCTTCCTGACCACATCCCTACACAACCAGAAAGTGTCCCTATACTCTTCCCAGGATACCTCTCCCTGCTTCCACTGCCTATGCGTTTCCTTCTTGCCCTTTAGTTTGACCAGCAGGTCTTGATTCAGCCATGCCCATCTCTTGCCTTCCTTTCCCTACTTCTTATACCTGGGGATTGAGGGCTCTTGCACTCTATGGAAAGCATCCTTAAAGATGTCAGCTCTGTTCTGCTCCCTTGTCCCTGAGGTCAGTTTTCCAGGGGGTCCTACTGACTAACTCCTTGAAGAGCTGGAAGTTTGCTTTCTTAAAATTCAAGGTCCTGACTTGACTCTTTGCCTGATCCATTACCCCTCAGGACTACAAACTCCACCAGTGCATGATCACTGAAGCCCAGGCTGCCTCCAATCTTGATGTCACTGATTAGCTCACTTGTGTTGGTGACCATCAGGTCCAGTATCGCAACCCCTCTGGTAGGGCTGTCCGTTACCCGGCTTAAGAAGCTATCCTCAATGCATTCCACAAGTCTCCTGGATTGCCTACAGCTTGCCATGCTACTTTTCCAGCAGATGTCAGGGTGGCTGAAGTCCCCCAGCAGGACAACAGCCTGCAAGTGCAATGCCTCCTGTGGCTGGAGAGAGAAGGCTTCATCAACAGGATACCCTTGATCGGGCAGCCTGTAGTAGACACCAACCACAAGTTCCCTTTGTTGCCTTGGTCCCCAGTTCTTACCCATAAGCTTTCAACCTGCCTGTTGCTTTTCTTCATAAACAGCTCTTCACACTCTATCCATTTCTTGATGTAGAGGGCAGTATCTCCGGCCCCTCCTTCCTCCCGTCCCTTCTGAACTGCCTGTAACCACTGGCAGCTGCACTCCAGTCATGGGATTCGTCCAACCAAGTTTAAGTAATGGCAACTAGGTCGTAGCTTTCTAGCAGCGCAGTGGCTTTCAACTCCTCCCATGTTGCCCATGCTGCATGCATTGGTGTAGAGGCACTTTAGCTGGGCTGTTGGCCATATCAGCCTCTCTAGAGAAACATCCCTTAATTCTTTTCCAGTATTTCACTGGTGTTTCCCTGTTGGCTCCTATTACCTCAGGAGACCCTGGCTGATCTCCGTAAGAATTCTAGTGTGCTGCAGTATACCCAGCATGTCTCAAAGGAATAGGCTGAGGGCCCTCGCTAGCACCCTATCCCTCTAATTTTGGCATGTCATCCCATAGCTTGCCACAGGCAAGCCTGATATTATCCCCCTCCCCTTTCAAGCTTCATTTAAAGCTCTGTCAGTGAGGCCCACTAGCTTGTGAGCAAAGATCCTCTTCCCCCTTTGAGAAAGGTGAATCCCACCTGACGCTGCATAGGCCATCCCATTATCAAAAAAGCCAAAATTGTGGTGATGACACCAGCCACAAAGCCTCGTATTAACAGACTGGGCTCATCTATTTCTTCCAGTGTTGCTGCCCGCAACTGGAAGGAGAAAGGAAAAGATAACCTGTCCTCCAGATTCCCTTACCAACTGTCCCAAGGCCCTGAAAAGTCTCTTTTTGTCCCTGGACTACGCATTGCAGCTTCATCACCACTCACAAGGAACAGCAGTAACAGGTAGTAGTCTGAACCGGTTTAAAATAAAGGCTTTCAAGAAACTCTGCTCCCTGAGATTTTCATAAATTAATAGTCTGTTTACATTTACAACCTAATCACCTTAACATAAACAGATTTATGAGCCAATACAAGGAAATTTTACAAAAACTACTTGAAGTTTTTTTATAAACAAACTATTTCAAAAGAACAGAAGTCAGCAGTATGGCCAGAAGCTGAGAGTCAGAACCAAAAATTTCCCAATGTTCATGGGAATTTTCTTGCTAGTTCAAAAAGCTCAAATTACTGACTTTAAACACGTGCTGTAAGAGAGGCAGATGACAATTGCTGCCCCACCAATCCATTCCGACCCTTCAGGAAAACCTGTAGGCTGCTGCCATGTGGTAAGACTATCTGAATTATAAAGTGACACCAATAAAGGTAAATCAAGGCTAGTTTGGCATAACATTGATACATCAGGTTAGAAATTACTATAGTCCAGAAGATGCTTTGTGTATAAAAGTCCTGTAGAAGTGGCAACCATCAGACAGGGAGATGAGTAGAAAGTGACCAGACGACTTACCTGTCTGTAAGCTAGCCTCTTCTTGATCAGGTTTTTGCAGAAGTCTAGGAAGCTTAGCATTTACTGACTTTGAGTCAAAAAAAGAACTATGTCATCAGAGTTAAAAGGGTAGGTAAAAAGGTCAACTACACCACATAAATATTGTACCTGTCTCTTCCAGAAAGAGGAAAATTGGTAGCATTTATCTGAAGGTCATTGGAGGGCCTGTTATATGAGAGCATTTACTCTATTTACAGATTTATCAGCTCTGCATAGGCTATTTTCAGTGGATTATCCTATGTGGCAAATTCATAATTTTTAAATCATTCTCCTCTTAACACACAGATGACAGTGCTTTCCACACCAACGTGTTTAAAAAAAACCCGATTGTGAAGAAGAGCAAGAAGCTTTTTTCAGAAAATAAGAAATCACTACTAACTCTAAACTCATCCTAATATCCCCCACATTATTTTTCTTACTTGCTGAACACCAACAGCAAACGCCTTCAGGAACACTTCAGCAAACTCATTGTACTCCTTGGAAACATTACCAGGGCTTCCATACCTAGAATTAGAAGAAGTATGCAAATTCAAGAGTGCAGCAATATTATTGACTTGAATATTTGTTTGATTATTTTAAAAATAATAATGGAAGAGAAAATACCTCTCGAAAAGTCTAGCTAAGATATGCAAAGCCCACTTCTTGCATTTCCACCAAGGCAACTCAGGTCTATCATCTTCATCAACTTGAAGAGTTTCCTTTAGGGGGAAAAAGCAAACAAAAAAATTACTTAGCACCTATTCAGAAAGAGTTCAAATTATGTGTCTTTTGAACAACTATATAGCATATTTTGGTTTTAACCTGCCCTTTGCACTTCTAGCTTAATGGAAGTATAAAGTAAAGCATATCTAAAAATAAATTCCATTATATATGCTGCATAAACAGACAACAAATTCTTGGAACAAGAAGCCAAAATAAGGTGTGCTATAATTTGAAAACAACAGAATACCCATACAAGCTATATATTTTCAAAATTTGTCTAGTCTGTTTAAAACACCCTATTTAGTTTAAAATTTTATTTTCTTGGCATCTATTGAGAAAAAAGAATGCAGAAATAAAGTTAAACTTTTAAACTTTCTAAAGAATGAAAAATATTTAAGTTTAAAGACATAAATAGCCAAAAGCCACTTACAGCTGGTACGTCCCTATCAACAACAGTCTTCAGGATTTCTATCCATTCAGTCAAGTTTTGCTGATTTATCAATTCCAAAGGTAATGTGTACTTATAAAAAAAAAAAGCAAAATAAATTCATTGTAAAGCAATTTGAAAATAATGTTACTTTCACAGTTTGAATTTTAGCTCTTTCAAATCTTTGTCTACTCTTAGCTAGATTAGCAAATGACTCTGAAAACCAGGGTAAAAAAACTTAACACAACCTAGCCTATATCCTCAATATCCTCAAAGGTGCTAGGTCTTTATTCCAATTCATTCTGCTTATGCAATGCTAATACGCTACTTAAATGGATGTTACACTAATTTCTGAAGCAATCAACAGCATATTAACAGTCTCATTCCAAACTGCTGCGTTTACACTGGTAATTCTACATAGGCTGGCTTCTACAATCTGCCATTTGCAAATACTCTACACCTTAGAGGATGGCATGCGTAAGTTCTATCTACTGCCAACCAGGAATAGCACTGTGCAAAAGCAAAAGTACAGCACAACCAAGCATACCAAAACCCTGTGATTCGTACAACAGTTGAGTAGTAGGGGAAATTATTCAGATGTAATCTAATATTGTTAATATTTCTGACATTTACTATTTTAAGGAAAACTATAATGCTTTAAATTAAATTACTGATCAAGTATATACAAAGTTTAATTTTTACCTGGACAAGGGCATAAAATATTTTGAAGATCTGTTTCTGGATGAGGACAGACTGATCAGACGGATCACTCAAGAGCTGAATGAAACTATCCTTCAGAACTGGTAAAAAATGTTGCATTGCAGCTATCAAAGGACTCCGCTCCTCTGGTTTCTTGTACCTTTAGATAAGAATGAACTAGTTTTGTAGAGCTTTCAGGTAGCTTTTGAATTTTAAAAGTCCACCTTTCCACAATGTGGACGCAAGTAGGTTATATTACAGTTCGTTACAACATACAACTTAAGAAAAACCCTAGCCAGTTCTTGTTACAGAATATGAAATAAAGCTATAGCCAGACAACATTACAATTAAAAGGCAAGTTAGAAGACTGCTGAGCGTCCATTACTCCACTGTATATCCACATTAGTTTTCTGCTGGTAACGCATTCCTGCCAACTTATTCACTTCGAATACTACATCATGTTCAGTCACACCATTACGATAGTGAAAAGCAATCAGAGCACTACAAAAACTGCAAGGAAAAGGTACACATTTATTGTCATTTGAATGGCAGATGCTGGGATAGTCAATAAAATTACAAAAAGACATTTATCAGAGTTCACAATTTATCAAAATATTTCCAGAAGCTAGATTACTTCATGGACATTAAAGAAAGTAAACTGTGAGGTCTCTTACAGTTTACCATTGATATCTCACATCTTACCATTTAATTTGCCCAAATCTAATAATTTGATAGAGAATGCAAGCTACGTGGAGGACTCTGAGCAGGCTTTGATTGCAACCCCCTTGAAATAGTGCTTCAGACCTTCCCATGCTGGTGACAGTCTACCCATTTGCCTATGCTGAAAACAAGGCTCCATTTCCTTTCTCAAAACATTTCAAAATTCCTGAAAGGAAATGAAGCTGTATTTTTAAGTCTTCGCCCCACCTTTTAACTTCTGAAGAAGAAAGTCCTTATTGACTCAAGAGTTATCACAGCAGAATAGGATCTTTTCCATACTGGTGATGACATTAAGAACAAAGTAAAACATCACTTTAAGACTGTACAGCTTCATTTTCTGATTGGACTCTTGGGGGAGATTTTTAGGTTGAGGGATTGTTTTTAAATACATTTTTGATAGACTTTTCACTAATGTTAAATATCAATGCTCAGCCTCTTAAACAGTGTCAATTTGCAGAAATATAAGATAAAGTCTACTCAGTCTGCTGCCAGATGGCATGTTCTGTAAAAACTACTACAGAACACCAAGCTCCAAAATCCTGTTCAATAATATAGTTTCCATGTATTTTCTGAAAGAGAAACCTAAATATAAGGACTAGATGTTGCTCAGGAAAATTCAGTTTCTAATTTCCACAAAAGACACAACTGAAAAAGACCAGAAAAAATAACTATGCAAAGAGCAGCCGTTTGGTCTTGCTGGCTGGATTTGGAGAGAAAGAAATAATGTTGAAAAGCCCCATTAAAGAAAAAAAAAAAAATCCCCCAAAACTGACATAAGTAATTGAATAAATTTTACATAGACCTGCTTGCACCCGTATTGTTACACAACGAAATACGCATATTCCTACATGATTTGTGAAACCGACCCTTGTTGACTTCACCCAGAAAGCTAAACAAGTGTGAGCAGTTGCTGGCCTCAGCTAGTGTTTGATCAACTAAGACTATGAACACACCTGTTACCTTAGCTAAGCGCAATGACTGTGCTTGTATCAAAATTCTTCCCTAAACAAGGATTGCTATAATCATAATACACTATGAGTGTTTTATATCTCACAGATCTCTGCTGTATGTTTGGTTAAAGATGTTTAATTTGAAAATCAAGTGAGAAACTAGTTTATTTTCCTTTCCTAGCAGGACTTGCAATTTTCAGCCACAGAAAAAACTCCAACACAGGATTACAAAGGTCTTTATGGTATTCCTGTAAAAAAGGATTTTTGAGAACTGTCATTCACCTGCTTTACACTAGTTTACGTAAAATTCATGGAATTAGACAGTGAAATTGTCAACATTTTAAATCAAGTACCTGAAACAAAAAAGTTACACGACAGTGCTTTGAAAGTTATGGATTCCATCAGTTCCACTACTACAATTCCCTGATTCCAGAACTGCACTTTTTGTGACCCAGCTCAAATGAGCTTCCTACATGCCAGCAGCAGCAGCTACCCTCCACAGTAACTTCTTAAAGAGCAACCTCAACTTTAGAGCTCTGAGCATAATACCAGATACAGACCAGAGAACATTCACCTGTATCCTAGCCCAATGCCTTGCATATAGGAAAATAGTGGGCTTTGATAAAGACTTCCTGTGATGGGTTGGATGAGGCTATCAAAAAAAGCAAACACAAATACATTAATTCTGCTGTTTTATATGGTAGAAAAAACTTACTCATAGTTTTTCACAAGTTGATAAAGACAAAGAAGAATTCCAAGCCAACAAGCACTGTTGTCAGACTGAAGATAAAATCCAATTTTCTCCACAACAGCAGTCCAGCGACTGGGATAATCATGCTTGATAATATGGTGAATGCAAGTAGTAAGCTGTACTCTAGAAATCAAATGCACAGTGATTAAATATGTTACTACTATTATTTTAATAATATTCTTGTGGTGTTGAAACTTGCCCAAATTAGACTTATTTCAAGTTTTGTTTAGAAGGTTTAGTTTCTGTACCTTCTGCTTAATAGCCTCTATTTGAGGAACTTCAAATTTCTACATACTACACAAGCTGAAAACTGTTTTTCTATCTACATTAATTCTTTGCTTAGGATACACAGCGTATGACAATGATGCTCAGCACGCAGATCATCTTAGTTGTGCAAAAAAACCCCAAACAACCCCAACAGTCAGATACCACAGCCAATTCATAAACAGATTAGAACTGCATACCTAATCAGCTCAGGAGAGTGAATAATGGCTTCTACAATGTTTTCACGAATACAGTGTCTATCTTCTTCTGGGATGGAGTAAGGTGGAATCTCTCCTGGCGCAGCTTCACGGTCTGGCCAATACTGGGTTATCATATTTTTCAAGTAGATAACCCCTGTGAGACAAAAGTGGCAAATCAGCTGATAGCCATTCAAAGCACAAAACAAACGTGTATTTTGCAAAGAAATCTGTTTTAGAACAAAACTGATTGAAATGACTAATTTATTGACCATTTCTGAGTAGGAGAATCAAAATACATAAACAATACAAATAAGTTGAAACACTTTTACCCATTTATTGTGATGTCTGTATTTTTAGTTCTGTAAAGAACATGTTTTTGTATAAAAATACTAAATGTATTGCTTTTATCTATGCTACAGAAATAGTTGTGGAATATTTTAGCAACACACTTCTGAAAAATACTTCATAATTACTTTCTCAGTATTTTCATTTAAAAAATCTAATCAATACTAATGACTATCTAAAACACCTTGTAAGCAAAAAAAAATCTGATTAAATTTGTGATACAGGAGTGAATGCTAAAGAGAAACAGAGCTCCTTTATAACAAGGTTATGGATCCCAACACTTTGTAGCTATCAGGCTGCTGGCACAAATGGCTGCATTTACCATTCGACAACCAAATCCAGACTGCTTATGTGGCAGAATATAGATTAGAGCACTTGGAAAGAAAGGGACTTACAAAATGCAACAGGAAATCTCAAGTTACAAGCAAGTAACAAAGTTACTATTAATCTAATTCTATGTACAAATCCATAAAGCAACTTCTCTTCCCAAATTTCATATGCACCTTCTGAAGATTCTGAAACCAAAGGATTTCTGAAAGGGTCTGCAAAGGTAAGTAACACTCAGTAAATATGAACTATTACAAGACTGAAGTGATGCAGACTTATGTTTGTCCTCAGTGGAATTTATCATGCCATTAAATGGTTTGCAAAACATGCACTGTTTGTAAGCTATGCATTGTACCAGTTGTCTCCACTCTCTAAAGACTGCTTTGGTTTTTAATTGGCTTACACTGAGGGTGAATATTCAGAGGTTGTTTTCAAACCTCCCCTTTTTTACATGTGAAACAGTAACTTTTTTGAGTCAACATCTGAATGGTACCCCCAGCCAATAAGACAAAAATGCAACTTAGGCTTGTGCTACAACTGAGAATAGTCTACTACGTGGAAGATCCACATAAGTGATCAAGATCATGCTTCCTGAACTGTCAGAAAAAACACTGAAGTATCATATTGGAAACCTCTGTTAAATAATCACAGCAGCTTTAAGATGATGTTTGGAGTTGCTAATATTCAATACCCAATTTTACTTACGGCTTATGTGCAGATCAACAGCGTTCCAAAACACATAATTTGTGCTCTTCCACTTAAAAATGTTTAGAAACATGAGCATTACTAGGACAAGTTTAGATTACCTCCTTGGACCAAGCATACTGGCATCATAAACCATTTTGTTTCCCCAAAGACCATTACTCACTAGAGATAAAGGGGAGCAACCACTGAAGAGCCAGCTACCTTTGCTTTCTGTTTTCCCTAGTCAGTGTATGGTGCCAGTCATGACGACTGTAATTCAAGCGACTCGCACCTTTTCAGTATTTGAGATTAAAATCCTTAGAATTCTTTAACACTATCTGCATATGTACTTGTGTGTACGCACCATTAAAGTAGATACAATGAAAAAAGATTGGAAAACTTGCCTGCCTGTCTCACTGGTAAATCCAGTTGCTCAGACATAGTGATCTGAAGCAGAGTAGAAACAAAGTTCACGGACTTATGAGCCTGTAATGGAAAAAAAAAAGAATATTATTTAGTCATAGTTTGTTAAGTTTTAGAATACTCCTGTTAGGTTTTACAGTATCTTTATAATGATGCAATGCAATCAATAGAATACCAGCAATTCAGACAGTTTCACAGTAGTCAGCTATTCAACCAAAGCATTCCAAAGTTTCATGCTTGCTGTATTCTGAAGACAGCATGGGGAGCAAAAAACCCTGCCGTTTAAGGTAGAGTTGAAATCGTGAAAAAGGCTTCAGGAATCAGTATTTTACAGTCACCAAACACGTTCTTCATTCAGAACAAATGCTTACTTGAAAGAAGAATATCTAAATAGCCAGAAAAACCCAAGCACAGCAAGTTTACAGTGACCTTTTAACAAGGTACGAACTCATTATGTAATAATCTGTGAAACAGATGGCAACCATGTCTTAAAACTAAGCCCAGCCTTAAGCAAGCATGCCCAACTCATAGTTCATCTTTTCACAAAAACAGCTTCAGGTGATCATTTACACATTACACTGCAGCAACTGTCAGCATACCTATCCTATACAACAGCAAACCAGCAGCATGGAGACCTAAATGGAGTGACATCTGCAGAGTAACAACTTTGCAAGGATTCGCAAGAGTTCACTTACAAAGAAAGCAAAACGTATTTTTTCTTACAATAATGAGAAATGTCAGTGATACACTAAATGCTTACACTAAATGACATGCTACATACCTCAACATTATTACAACACCCTTTACCCACCTTTCCTAAGCATCAAAAACTTGAGACATTAAATTAATTTTGCTGGGAAAAGTATCTGTAATCCTTAAAAACTAACTCTGCTTTTTATAACTGGAAAACAACATAACTTTCCTCAGGGTCAAGAATCAATGGACATGAGCTGCAGTGAGGGAAGTTCCTATTTTACAAAAGGAAAAAAACAAATTGACAAGGGTAGCCAAGGTCTGGAACAGTCTGTCCACAGAGGCTGTGGGACCTCATCCTTTGAGGTATTCAGAACTCAGCTGGACAAGTCCCGATCTACCTCATCTAACTTTGCAACAACTTTGCTTCAGGGGGCCAGACCAGACGATCCGCAGAGGTCCCTTCTAACCTAATTACTCCATGATTCATATTGCCAATATATATCGCTACTTTATCTTCACTTACATGTCAATATTATTTCATACGTTCTTTGCAGCACTTGTATCAAAGACAACTGCACAGATCTACAGAACGTAACCTGTTAAGCTCATAGGAAAATGTCTCTTACCTTACTCGGTTTATTACTCCCTACATAAAGCAAATAAATTAATACTTTGAAAACCACTGAAATTACACTATCCATTTATAAAAAATAAATTATTGTCTCAGTTACTGCAGCAAATTAACACCATAAAGAGAAACAATCAGAAATTATCTTTCTATTCTTTTAGTAGGACCAAGAGCTTTTTTGACAGTACGAAATGTCAACATTCCTTCAAAGAGTGTAACACTGCGCAGGTCACTCCTACAGCACCAGGTTCTTCTGCCCAGCCTTAAATTTCCCTAGCACATATCTCATATACCTTCTAGTATAAACAAAAGGGACAGGCTAGATGATGACATTTGTTCATGCATTTGTACTAAGATTTGATTACTGTAGCTTGTTTTTTATCTCCTGTCATTTACAACTGATTTTAAATGAAAAATGAATGTGACTTAGGAATCTCCCGAAAATGTTAAGCCATTCTTGTACATATTCTTTCTGTGCACTACAAATCTACAGGCCACAGAAAACCCACAGAAGCAACACTTGCATCTGGTTCAACTGTAAAGGTTTACTTGTAGAGTGCGTTTTGATGAATTGGGAGTAACTGACAAGTGCAATACGAGCACACATCTTTTGGATCCACGTCCCTCTCATATCCCCAAAGTCCTGAAGAAGCAACTACTCTTTCAAATGAAAAAAAAAAGGCTGTTTTCAACTGTCAGGTAATGGTTGAATAAATACATTTAAAATAAAAATTACTTGTTGGTATTAATTTCTACTATAGCTCCAGGTTCATTAAGTTCCTTCTTCTCTTAAGCAATGTTAATAAACACACTTTTCCTCCAACACATACCAAATGACATTAGACCCTAACTCAGCACAATACTCAATTATATGCCTAACATTAATGTCAAGGGAAGCATTCCTATACTTAAATGTGTTATTATGAATTTACTGAAGAAAGCTGTCGGTTTCAATAACCTTTAACTCACCTACAAATAAAGTGATATTACAGTCTGCATAAAATGGACTTAAAAGTGCAAAATGATGTCTTTTCACAATGACTATGACAAACGTAACAGTTAGCTTTTCAATAGTGAAAATTTGCAATGCATTTCATGTTTGGAAATTGAAAAGCGTTTAATCCTAGAATTTTAAAAATGAAGGATTACTTTCCCTTTTTTATGACAAATGACAACTACGCTTTCAAGTAAAGCAGCTGTCACAGGGACATTTCAATAAAAAATACAGAAATTGCTTCAGAAATATCAAGGAACTAATTGAAAAAAAATTGAATACAAAAATTATGTCTTAAAAGCAAAAAGTAACAAAGAAATAGACAGCAGCATACAAAACTACCACACATTTAAATTTAATGAAATACCAAAGAATAATCTTTTCTTCATTAAAAAAAATCAGGACTTGAGCCTATGACTGTAGCAAGCTCCACAAGCTCCCTAGAAATGTCAATTATATTAGTATGTGGGATTAATATATTTTCACTGGATTCTTTGAACTATAACAAATTTTAAAGGATAGAACCAAAACTTCTAACCATTATCTTGTTTTTTTTTAAAACCTTACAAGTATCATCCTTATTAATATCTCAGGCATCAGACGCCTACCAACCATGAGGATGAGCTACTTTATCACCTTTAGTAGTTCAAAGCAGAGATTCAGACTAGAAATAATTTGTGCTTTTAATATAAAGTAGCAGAAGTAAAATACCTTGTACTTTCCAAACAAAGCCTCCTCTCAATCCTTTCAATTCATAACAAAATTCACAGAGCTACATTAACACTTCTATGCATTCTATATGGAATACAATTACTTCTGAACTCTTCACAATAGTCCCTTTCCCATGCCACTGAAGGGAAAGTGATTCCAGAGAAACTGAAATGCGGAGAGGAGTAAGGACAGCTACATGAAGGCATCTGTGTACTGGTTAAATTAAACCCCAGGTACTACAATAACCTGTCACTTGCTCCCTTGTTTTGCTTTACTATTAAAGAGAACACCCAATGTTTTATTGGCACCTGGAAAAAACAACTGAACTTAAAATAAGACACCACATAGGTGCCGATTTCATATCTACAGCATTAAAAAAATACCGAACAAACATCCATTTCAGCTATTTTTAGTACTTTTACTCTCCAAAGATGGCTGCCTCTGAGGACATCATATTCCTCTTCACCAACAGCACTGCTAAAAAAAAAAAAAAACAACCAAACAAAAAGACACACCTATTTTAGGTACATATTCTATACAAATACTGACTTTTGGTTGTAGTGTATGCACTTAGCCAGAATACTTCGCTATACAAAAGATGAGCTGCAAATGAAGATTCATTGAAAGTCCACCAGTGAACTATCTGAATGTAGATGATTCCACTGGCCCACGTGTGCCCCAGTCTCCAGAAGAATCGGGTGCACTGATGCCATTTCAGTGAAAGCCACTGGCAAGTAGTGTCACTCTACATGGAAGTTCCCCAGCTCCAGCATTCAAGAATTAAAATCAGGATTTCGCAGTGGTGGTTATCACATACTCTAAACTGTGTGGAGAACAGAAACAATTCCTATGGCTTTAAAGTTTTGACATTGGTAAAATTTTGTCTCTTATTCTCTTGCTCCTTGTTTACAAGTACCCTTTTTAATACATATTAATTTAGAAAACTGCAACGATAACTGAAAAAAAATGGTTCTGTCACAGTCAAAGTCTGTTTTCCAACATGTAACTCAGTATTTTAAAAAAACAAAACCGAAACTCATCTCAAGTCCTTCCCCCTTACAAATTCTCCCACATGCCATGTCACTGGTATGACTTTGTTGTCTAAGAGCCAAAGAATTCAGGGACTTTTCCCAAGAGTAGTCTTCGCTATGCAGCCGTGCTAGCTGAGGAATGTATTCTGTCAGACCACAAACGTCGCACACCACTGTCTGTTAATATCAATCACTGTTTCGGAACATACAACCTTTTTTGCATATTTCATTGTAGTTTTTCCTAGCAGAGTTGGTTTGTTAACCATGTGCTAAAACACACTTTTGAGAAAAGCGTCATGCCAGCTACATAACCTGAAATATAAATGAAGTTTGAGGTTAACATTAAAAGAAACCAGCTCATCGCATATGAACTATCAACAGTTAATCATGATGCAGAAAAGCTCTTTTTCCCCCAGTAATGATAACTTCTAAAGTTAGTTACATTCATCTTTAATACTAGAATTATTCACATCTTACACAAAACCTGCATGTCACTACATCATAAGAACAAGAAGCTTCGTCTCAGGTAAAAAGACCTCCATGCATTCTTCTTAAACACTGAGAATTTAACATAACAGACACAATGCTATAGCTATCTCCTTTACCGTTACCAAAAAAGCAAATCAGAAGGGTAATATTTACTATATGCTGCTGAACTAGAACCCTAGCTTATTTATATAGTTATTCAAAGTACTACACATTTAAATAAAGGCTACAATTTATTTTTAAAGGAGCTGAAAAAATAGAAAATCAATGCATCTCTGCCGCCCCAGTTTTGAAAAAATGTGCATGCGATTTTTGATCTAGACTGTAACAGAACTAGGTGAACAACTATTACACTGAGATGAAACAGTTTGGGTTTTTTTATAGAAAGGTAAGGTCAGGAACTGTAAGGCCATGCTGAATCAGCAAACTTCTCCGTAGCACTCTTTCAGTTCTTTTTTAAGAACTCAGCAGGTGTGGAAGTCATTATGACCTCAGGTTTTTACAAGCTAGTTCTGCCACCTCTTTTGCAGCTACAATGTATATGTAAATCCAGTTTAAGGTCCACAAAAACTATATACATGCTTAGCAGATCTTGCAAACATCCTTGACGCTCATTTCATTACAATACTGCCTCCAAGTTCTGAAGCCTATTTGCTCTTCTGTTCGCACAGGGAAAAAGAAATGTGCTCTTAGCAAAAGCTAGCTAAGCGCACACAGTAACTATTTGCTAAGTCATGAGAAAGTGGCAAGTCACCCTGTCTGCTAGGATTTTTACCTTGTACTAGTTAACGTGCATGAAGAATGTAACTTCTTCCTAAGGATGACAAATGTCCCTTGGTTCCTTACTGCCCCAAAGGGGATTTCTGGTGTTGGACCAGCCTTGATATATACAGTTTAAAACCTTCCTTTCCCAAAGCATCTCTCATCTAGCACACACCAAAATACATAGAAGATAAGAGAAGTGAAAATAATCAAGTACTTTCGGTAAAATGTCATACTCAAAACTTTAAAAGAGAGCCCATGATCTGATAATCAGAGCCAGGAAACTCATGCTCCGTTCTTGTTCTTCCTCACACTACAATATATAGCCATAGGTGTTATACATGAAGACCATGTTAGAAAAGGTTAAAAAAAATTAAAGATTGGGGTAACACTATAAATACCTACTGCAAAGTGTCCAAAACATAGCATTTCAGCATTTGGAAATTCCTGTGTGAAAGGCACTATGTAAGAAGCAGCTTGCTTCTTGCCCTTTGACAACTTTTCACTCCAAAGCTGCCAGTAGTTAAGAGTCCAATCATTTAATTTAATCATTCCGTCATTCTGACATTTGCGTCTATTAAGCAGGCAATGAAAGACACTGAACTAGGCCCTACTGTATTCTGTTAAACCAACGGCATGCTACAGCGACTAGTCAACAAGCCAAAGCATTTTTCCTTCCCCTATCACTTATATTAGAACATGAAAAAGTTTAAACGTAACTTCTGAAAGGCACTTTTTCAGTAGAGCAACAGGATAACATTTTCCTAAAAAAAACCCCGGTTAAGCTTTGACTTAAAAAAAAATTATGAGTTACTGGGGATTGGTCTCTTTTTTAAAAAAAGAATTCTCAGACACCAAAATTGGGTTGTTAGTCTAAAAAGATGTCTTAATAGCTCATATCTACTGGGGCTAATTTCAGATATGTACAAGACATACGTAACAGTTAAGTTATAAAGTCCTTGGAATTACAAAGAAGAAACCTGCAAGGAAAAGCATTATCTAGCAACTGTGCCTTTATAAATATGTTGATATTAAAAGATGAAACACTGTGTATTATTTTCAGAGTGTCATTTCATAGCTGCATAGTTAAAAATATCTATTTTCATCACCATTTCTGGGAAACACTTTATACACATGGTACAAAGACTGTTTCAAAAGGCAACAACGTCTTCTTGCTGCTTTCCAGCAGCTTTTGGAACCAGACTTGAAGAGTCTGGTTCTAAGTCCTTGTAAAACACAGCCTTCCCCTGTAAGACAGGGTCAGAGACAGGCAAACGCTTCAGGGTACATCATCAGCTGGAAATGACATGAGGAGCCGTTGGACAAAAGAGCTAGTGGTATCATTCCCTGTAACTTATTTTCACAGCAAGGAAAGTAAAGCCAGAGACTGAGATACACTAAAAAAAAAAAAAAAACAAAACAAAACAAAAAAACAAGGCAGGTATCTCAACTCTAAAAGTTCTCACAGCATGTTATGTGCAGGCAATATAACCTGATAAGACTTGTGAAAGAAGAAATAAAGCATAGAACAATTCATGACTTAGCCAAGGTCAAAGGAAAAATAACAAAGCCTGGACAAACCAAGAATCATACATCCATCCTGGTTCCCTTCTCCAGTCAGCGGAAACTTCGTTGATTATGATGAAGACAGATCTAGATACTTAACTCTTCCATTAATTAGGAATATCAATTACTGACTGAAGCATGTTCTTTTCTGATAAAGTAAAATGCCCGTTCTCCTGAAAACCAGCCTCATGAACTCAACAGAGGCACTTCAGACAAATTAAAGGTAAACTAAAAGGTCAACCAAGGACAGCTATTAAACTTAAATTATAAAAACACTTGTGTGTGCCTGGCCACGTGCAAGAATAGTGTCTGCTGCTGCATGATTTCATCTTTACAGAGAAAGAGACCCCAGAAAACAACTGCCCTAACAGTTAACAAATTTAGACCAGTATCCTGCAAGCAAATGCGTAACTGACTTCAATAAACCTATGCAAGACCATGCATATGACTAAAACTACATATATGTATGAGTACCTGCACATTTAGGGTTTAACAGATATTTTTATCACAAAAGGTCTGTGAAAGATCAGTGAGGCTACGTTTTCAATAATAAAGAAATTTTACACACTGGTTCAATAACATTTGGCATTTTTAAAGGGGCACAGATATTTTGATTTTATACCAGTTTAATACTCATGTAGTACACGATAGAACATCATGTTTTGATTCAAAAGTGTGAACAAAAGGCAGTTGCTGGCGAGCATGATCCTTCACGCAACTGAGTTAGCCATTTGCTGAAGACCCCGACTGGCAGAGAACATGATTTCCTGCATGTTCAGCAACTCAACACCTGCAGAAAATAGCTAAAATAGATTTCAAGCAAATTACTATATATAGATATTGACATGCATAGAACACAAAAAAAATGCATTTTGGAGCCAGCTTAAGATTTGATATATATTACTGTCTTTATAGGCAATTACATTATTTTCATTTTTGGTTTAAATAAGAAACACTAAAATACTTTTTAATGAAGTATGTAGAAAAGATAGCCAACTACTTTATACAAACCTCAATTAAACATTAGTAGTTTTATAGATATCTATTTCAAATGTACCTAATATTTATTTGCCATTCACTTATTAAATGACATGCAGGAATTCAGCCTAATTACACTTTTTTATAATATGAGCTGCTATATCTTTAGTTTTTGAAAGTTTCTCCACCACCAGCAGGACATTTGGCCCATCTTCCTCTAAGCTCTGCTGAACATCTGTTGCATTAAATGTATTTTCACAGGCCTAAAGTCTGCTTAAGAGCAACAAAGAAAAACGTTTGTGGAAAAGGCCAACTAGAGGCACCACAAGAGCTGCCACACAGGCTTATCCTTCACCTCCTACATCAAGCTACCACCTTTTCTCCGAGTCAAACACTAAACCACCTTTTTTCAAAATGTCTAAAAGTCCCATGGCTGTGTCCCATCAATAAAGAAAAGTTTTCACCTACTGGTCGGAGTTTAGTGGCACAAAAATACAACCTTCTTCCAAAATTGAAATCTGTGGAACTAGGACCTGCTGGTTTTGTCATATCCCAATATGACACACGAATGTAGTCTAAGCAGATGACATATCTGGGGTGGGAACCCTGTCTTCCCCCGTCTCTGGGGCACGTGTCGATACTACACTCAGAAAGCACACCTACCTCGACAGCGCTGCCAAACACGGAGTCCAAAGGATTTGTATGATCACCAAATATCGCCAGGCTATCAGATTTATTTCTAAACGAGCCCAGGCCACTCTTACACTAACAGGCTGCACTACTTATAAAGTGATAGGGGTCTTGTTGCCCCTTTTCCCGTTGACGAATTACTACCTTCCACATTCCAAGACTGCCTTTAGACAGTCCTAGGCAGGACTGGGTCCAGCCTCTGAGCCACCGGGGGCCTGTGCCACGGACGATTTTAAACACCCCTCTACAGATCATCCTTTCCCCGGTTGAGCAGGAAGACAATGGAGGTAGTTTGCTACCGGCAGGAAAGGCAACGGGGGCCTCCTCCCCAACGCCGACCGCTTTCTGCCGCTAACCCCCCCCAACCCCCCCTCTCCCCTTGAGCAGCCCCGCCCG